>CAJHZI010000473.1:1377500-1416018 GCA_905160935.1 Enchytraeus crypticus | reverse complement strand
ATTGTCTTTTCTGAGAATGATACCCCTGCCCAGTAAATATTAGTCGAAGCAGAGGAAGGCATAGGGGACCCACCTGGACATCAGCAGAATCCCCCAAGAATAATGAAAATATCAAAAGGAATGTTAGATGATTTAAAGATCGATATCTAAATGACTGATTGATAGATAAATAAATTAGTTTAATAGTTAGTGTGTTTAGTATCATTTATTTGTTCACTACAGCACAATTATACAAACAATAGGAACATGCCTATAGATAAACAAATAACAATACAAAAGAGGCCATCATAAAAGAGCCATAGCTCTTTTCGGTAATATCATAATTAGTAGCCATAGTAGAGTCTACTTGAGATGATTAAATTGATGGATTGATTGGTTATTGATTGATTGATTGATTGATAAGACATCGACGCTCGCCCGGCTCCTATAATCTATCAGATACCTCAGAATCAGACGCTGCCGATCAACAGTGTTGCCATGCTGCAGTGCGCCGCTAACGGTGACCCCGCCCCCACTATACGCTGGCTCAGAGATGGGCGTGGCCTGCCTACACGTGACCCCCGCCTTACTGTGCTCGACTCTGGGACCCTGCAGATCTCTGGTAGGTGCAGCGAGCCGAATTCAGTTCAATTTAATTACGGCTTCAAACTTGTATGTTATTTGTCATTGTTATTTAATTTAAAAACGAATGGAAGGGATGTCGATGGTATGGATTGGTGTGGGACAGAGAGGAGTGAAGAAGGTCCATTCGAATCCCGACCCTAGTTAAACGGGGATTAAAGGGAAGATGATGATTATGACGATGATTTAATTTGAGTTGCGTTGTGTCGGTATTGTGTCCGGGTTTCTGAAGAATAGACCATCCATGGATCATGTGTGTCTTAAAAAGCGGCAAAGCACTGCAACCCAACCAACGTCAGAAAAGGCATTCGGTTGGATTGAAGGGAAGATGATGATGGTGATGGTGATGGCGATGTTGATGATGATGACGATGATGATGATGATGATGATGATGATGGTGATGGTGATGATGATGATGATTGAATTTTAGTGTAATTCCTCTCGAGGCATCGGTTTAAAAGTCGTCCTGGTTTAATTCGTGTATGTATTTGAAGTGTAATCAGATGAAATGTCAGATGAAATGTCAAGATGAAATGTCAGATGAAATTAAACAGAAAATTAAAAAAAATTAGAATTTAAAAAAAGAAATTAATAAAGGAAAGAAATTAGACAGAAATTAGGCAGACAATGAAGCTGAAGTTCTCTCAATGTGTGCCTTGATTGTTTGGCTGATTATTTAATTGATAAATTGACTGACTGATGTTGTTATTGTTTCAGTTATTACAATAAAACGACAATTTGCTTATGAACGAATATGAACAAATACCTTTTTAATATACTCTTTGAGCGGTAGAATTATTGATTGATTTCCGACTCGATTTCGTAAATCAAGACCAGAAACGGGAATGCTATAAATGTAAGAATGATCTATTAACAGAAAGACTACTAGATTGATAACTGACTGATTGATTGATAGACTGATTGATTGATAGACTGATTGATCTATCTCTAGCTAAATGCTGGCTGGAGCCAGTGGCGAAGTCGGTAAGATACTCGACCGCGGATCAGTAGGTTCGGGGTTCAAATCCTGAGTTCGTCCGTCACTGACATCGCTTTCGAGTGAGGAAACTGACGTTAACCTTATCTTTTTTAGCTCTTTTAGTTGTACATTGTAAATGAAATTTTAAGAACGAACGAATGATTGATTAAATTGATTGACTACTCGAGCGGATTGATATCTACGTAGATTTGCGCAAGTCAGACAGCGGGATGTACACGTGCAAGGCGAGCAGTGAGACCGGTGAGACCTCGTGGAGCGCCTCCCTGGTCGTCGAGGCCCCGAGCAATCCCTCCGTCGTCTTCCACCGCACCCCCGAGCCCTCCACCTTCCCTGGGCCCCCCACCCGTCCCGTCGTATCCGACGTGACCGACAGCAGCGTCAAACTGACGTGGAAGGGAAATAGGAATCAAGGATCGTCTCCAGTCCTGGCGTACACTGCGGAGTACTTCAGCCACGAGACGGGAGAGGTTTGTACCTGACAGTTAATATCTAGTAGTACAGTGTAACTGACAGTTAATATCTAGATGTACAGTGTAACTGACATTTAATATCTAGTTGTACAGTGTACCTGACAGTTAATATTTAGATGTACAGTGTAACTGACGTTTAATGTCTAGTTGTACAGTGTAACTGACATTTAATATCTAGTTGTACAGTGTAAATGACATTTAATATCTAGTTGTACAGCGTAACTGAAATTCTAAGAACTTAAGAACGAAAATTTCAGATTTTAAGGTTCGGTTCGTAACGCTTCGATGACCATCTCTAAAATGAAGAGTAAAGCGGAAGATAGAGAAGAGTGGAGGCGTTATATACCATGGACCTGCCAGTAGGCAGTGCTCTAAGAGCGAGAGAGAGAGAGTACAGTGTAACTGAAATTTTAATAACGAACGATTGATTAAATTGATTGACTACTCGAGCGGATTGATTTTTACGCAGATTTGCTTCACTCTCCACTAGACTTGTTGTATGCGTAAAGTAATAACAATAATAACAACAATTAGAGTGATACTGTCATCAATGACAACATCGAGCACTATTGAGAGACAAAATCAAGCCGGTAAGAAGTAAGGGGTCGTCCTCACAGTACGTCATCACATGTTCAATATTTTTAGCCTCTTCGCAATCCAATCATTAAGAGTCGTCCTCTTTGATAAGAGATTTGATAAGAGCGAATTTCGCTGTTACTTAGAGATTATTGGAGATTTGAAAAAGATAGCATTTATCTCTCTCTCTCTCTCCATCTATCCATCTATCTACCCATCTATCTATCCATCCATCTATCCATCCATCTATCCATCCATCCATCTATCTATCTATCTATCTATCTATCTATCTATCTATCTATCTATCTATCGATCCATCCATCCTTCCATCGATCTATCTATCTATCCATCTATCTATCTATCTTATTTTCTGCTAATTAGCACGTCCAAGGTACATTTTTATCAGTCTGCATTCTCGAACATTGTGTAGTAAGCGCACTTCGTTAACCCATGGATGTATTTTATCAGGAATGCTAAGGCTTAATCTAATCTTAAACATTTCTGGTATGCGTTGATAACTGTGGAAATGAACTGATTGATTGATTGATTGATTCATAGATTGATTAGTAGATTGATTGATTGATGTTGATTGGTTGATTGATTGATTGATGGACTGATTGACTTCATGTGTTGTGTGAAGGGATGGATAGTGGCCTCGGATAGGATCGTCGAGGATTCGTATGTGGTGAGAGGTCTCAAGCAGGACACTGCCTATATGTTCCTCGTCAGAGCTCAGAACTCTCATGGGCTGAGTCTACCCAGTCACGTTACCACTACCATCAGAACTAAGGGTTCGTGGCTTATATTCGTCTATCCGAGCAACACTGCCTTGCACACTACCGAACACAAGTTAATTAAAAAGCTGATAAAGCTAATGTTAACGTCAGTTTCCTCACTCATACCGATATGGCCACTGGCTGGATTACTGGCTTACATATCGGTAAGATAATTAACACAATTAACGATTAATTACTGGGTAATTAAGGAGTCCGAGTTATGTGTTCATGTGTTCTTGGCGAAGGAGAAAGATTTATCACAGTCTGAGTTCAGCTAGTCATGTAACAATGCAAACTGCTACAATCTTTATTGTTACACGAAATAAGTCTTGTTAGTAATAATTATTCTTGGGTTTTTTTTTCATTATATGCTTGCTAATATTTTCTTGCGATTTTGCTGTATCATATACGCTCTAATGTCTACAATATAATCATCTCTTCCTTAGTGCACTGCCTACTGGCTGGTCCATGGCATATAACTCCTCCACTCTTCTCTGTCTTCCACCTTCTTCTTCATTTCCACATATGAGTGGGTCTTTAAATCATCTAACATACCTAATCTCAGCCTGCCCCTGCCTCTTTTTCCTATCGTTCTACCTTCTATGACCTCTTTTAATAGACCTTCCCCCCTTAGAATGTGTCCAATGTGTCCTATCCATCTCTTCTTCCTATTTCTTAATACATATATCAACTGTCTATCTGTGCCAACTCTCTTCAGGACTTCCTCATTTGTAACCTTTCGAGTCCAGCTAATCCTCTCCATTCTTCTCCAAATCCACATTTCCAACGCCTCTAGTTTCCTAATATCTTCCTTCCTTAAGGTCCATGTCTTAATATAATCATATAGAACACTTAATCTGCCATTTAGATCCCTTTGATTAGTGTAATATTTCTATTATATAAATAATGAATGAGTTAATATGGATCGATCATAACCCGTTGAGCCTCGCCTTATTGAGCGCAGCCATAATTTTTATTGTTATCAAATTTAAGTAATTTGTGCAAGTCAAAGCGATCTGAGAGATATAAGAAGGCTTGGAATATTTGCGGACGAGGCCTTCCGAGAGATGAAGCCGTCTTGGTAATAGGAAAAGGTATATAACGTAATTTATATACCTCAACATAGTTTTGCTATAGACTTTTCAGTTAAGCGCATAAATTCATTTACACACTTTATTTTTGCTATAGACTTTTCAATAAAGTGCATGAATTCATTTATATCAATAGATGACATTTGTTTCTTTGTTTGTTTTCATTTTTGTTTACTGCAATGACTTTGGTGAAAATAAAGACTATATTTAATCAAATCTTCTAATACTCAATTATGGTATTAGTAATTAATAATTTATAAATTTAATAAACATTTCTAATACTTTTCTGATACTCATATACTTCTCTGATATACATTTTCTGATTATTTCAAATACTTAAATGTACTGCTTCTACTCTTCAGGTGCTTCGTCGCAGTGGGCAACCAATCAGAACCTCGACCTCGACATTGTAGCAGACCGCCTGTCAGGTAACATCGTGAACCTACAGCCAGCCGAGGTAATCAGCTCCACCGCTATCAAGATCTCGTGGGAGGTTCGACGCAGTCACAAGTTCATCGAGGGCTTCCACATCCACTACCGGTCTGTTAGACCTCCGCTCAGTCGTCTAGACGCCTCCGAGACCTCCGCAAACAGGTAGAGCTCCTTTTTTTGTGGTTTTGATTTCACGTGTTGTGTCCGGGATTACACTGAAGGATAGAGCAGCTGTAAACTGGACGTGTCGTAAGAGGCTACTGGGCAAGAACTGAGGAAGGCAACGGTAAACCGTCGCAGAAGCTTTATTATTCCCAAGCTACATTAAGGTGTGTAGCATTTTGTGATGAGACTAAAGGGCAAATTTTATAGTTATATGGTAAGGCCTGTAATGATGTGTGGGACTGTTGGGCACTAAAAAGGAACATTTACAGAGTTTGCATGTGGCAGAAATGAGAATGTTGCATCTAATGTGTGGAAGAACTAGGAAGGACCGAATAGAAAATGAATATGTGAGAATGAATTTGAATGTTGAGGGGATCGGGGATAGGTCGGCTCAGTCGAGATCCTCATTTGCCTTTCACACACATTGTGAGAAAGGCAAATGAGGATCTCGACTGAGCCGACCTATGCCCATACCATCTCAGAGAAAGGCAAATGAGGATGTAGTAAAGAGAGTTTGGAGGGAAGAACTGGATGCTAAGCTAGAGAGAGGTAGACCACAATTGACGTGGGATGTGGTAATTAAGAAGGACAAGAAAAAATAGGGAATTGACTGATGATATGATGTGGGACAGGGAGGACCGGAGAAAGTCTATTTGTATCCCGACCTTGGTTAAACTGGGATTTAAGGGAAGACGATGATGATTATTATTGCTATGAATTTAGTAATTATGTTATAATTTGTGTCATTATACAATTGTTTGTTGTTGTTGTTGTAGGCGCGGCAGGCGTGACGTGGTGGGGGAGAGGGGTAGAAGAGGGACAGGGGAGGGAGTGAGCGTAGAGACGGTTCAGGGGGCGGACACGACGATGTACACGCTGACTCAGCTCGAAGAGGACACGTGGTACGAGATCTCCGTCCAGCCCTTCTACAGGACCGTCGTGGGGCAGGAGAGCCCCCCCGTCAGAGCCAAAACATTCGAGGACTGTGAGTGCCATCATTTATGAAAATATGAAATAATGGTGTGCAATCTCCACAGTTAATAGGAAATTAATAGGAAAATAGGAAATAATGGTGTGTAATCTCCACAGTTAATAGGAAATTAATAGAAAATAATGGTGTGCAATCTCCGCAGTTAATAGGAAATTAAAATAGACAAAATTAGTTTATGAAATTTTAAAAAATTATGATGTTGGTATCGAAATCTTGATTAGATGTGTAGTATGTCCAGCTAACGTTTTTAGTGCACAATTCTCTCTCTCTCTCTCTGTCTCTCTCTCTCACTCTCTCTTAGTGCACTGTCTACTGGCAGGTCCACGGTATATAACGTCTTCACTCTTCTCTGTTTTTTTCGCATTCCTCTTTATGTTCACATAAGAGTGGGTCTTTAGATCATTTATTATATCTAATCTCGGCCTGCCTCTGCCTCTTTTCTTCCATTCTACCTTCTATGACCTCTATTAATAGATCTTCCTCTTAGAGTGTGTCCTATTCAACTCTTATTCCTATTTCGTAATACATTTATCTGTCTGTACCAACTCTCTCTAGAACTTCCGCATTTGTAACCTTTTGAGTTCAGCTAATCCTCTCCATTCTTCTCCAAATCCACATTTCCAATGTCTTTAGTTTCCTGATATCTATCTTCTTTAGGGTCCATATTTCACATCCATACAATAGCGTGGTCCATAACCAAGGTTTTTTACTGTCTTTATCTTTGTGTATTTCTTTAGACTTTTTGCTAAATGTTCGTTCCTAATACCGAAGGCCACTTTTGCTTGTGCAATCCTACTACATAGTTCAGTCTCACATTTCCCAGCATCGCTTATAGTATGACCAAAACATTTGAAACTCTTTACCTGTTATATATATATATATATATATATATATATATATATATATATATATATATATATATATGTTATATACATTTATGTATTAATTGACGTGAGAGAGCCAGGCAGTTATTAACTGAGTATTGGTGCTCTATTGATTGATTGATTGATTGATTGATTGACTGACTGACTGATTGATTGACTGGCTGATTGATTGACTGGCTGATTGACTGACTGACTGACTGATTGATTGATTGAATGATTGACTGACTGATTGATAGATTGAACGATTGATTGATTGTGGCGCAGTTCCCTCAGCCTCTCCACAGAACATTAGAGCTAGAATGATTGACAATACAACTCTGTACCTGAGCTGGGAGCCCCCACCCCCTGAGCATCACAACGGTCTACTCAAGGGCTATAAGGTAGGCCTAGAGCTTTACCATTACTATTATTGATTGTGAACACGGTTGGGTTAATGGGGGAGGTAGAGGGGATTCGATCCCCGATATCTCCACAGAAAATTAAATTAGGAAATTGAAAATTCAAAACAATTAAAAATCCCAATTTAAAATTTTATATGTGACTCTCCTAATTGAAGTTTTAACCCCACCCCAGTTTTAACCCTCATTCCAGTGACAAATTTGATGACCCCCGCTGACAAAACTTAGACCCCCTAATGACCCCTTCCAAAATTTGAGCAAGTCTAACGTTTCTTTTAAACAGTTAATGGAAACAAGTTGTTTTGACCTAAGTTACTGAGAGCACTTTTATATAACGTCAGTAGCGACACAATAGCATTAACATAACAGTAGCATTTTTACTTATTCTAAAATCTCTTTTGCTCGAGATGCTTCTGATGAACTTTTGACTAATGATCTGGACGCTTGGATTGAGCCGGTTGCTTTTTGTAAAGTTGTTCGACAACGGATCAGAGTGAACAGGGTTCAAATACAGAGCTCTCCCCGCCATTTACGTATTATTTCAGCAGGAAACTGACTGGCTTTGGTGTAGGACCTTATTTCTCCTCAGCACATTTCTTTTGCAGATTGGTCTGGGTGAATTGATCTGTAGTGACGTGTGCTGTGGGGATGTCCCTGACATCATCCTTGAATGAGAAAACGGACGTTAATACGTTATTATTAATGTTATTATTGAACTTGGCTTTGGCCTTTCCTTTTTGCTATGTATAATTTGCTATGCTTGAAAGGCGGTTTCATTAATTTTGGGCTCTGCGATTATGATGTAATTTTATTCTTGCCGTGTTGTGACCGGGATGCTGAAGAATAGACCAATCGACTGCACGTGTCGTTACAGGCGACAAGGCACTAAGATCCAATCCAGCATTAGAAAGGGCATTCGGTGGGTGAGCGCCTAGTCTCCAGAAGTTGCTGCAAAATGTTCTAAGTCCAGGCCATATTTCAACTGAGATTCAAAGGAAGAAGTAAAAGAAGGAAAAGAAGAAGATGATGATGATTTTTTAATATGATTTTTTATAAAGATGGGAATCGAACCGAACCCAAAAATCTTGAATTTTGGCCGAACAGAACCCGAACTCAGACTCTGGCCGAACCCGAACCGAACCCTGACTTCGTCCAAACCTAACTGAACTGAACTCTTGGAGTTCCTTTCTTCTTCACCAGCCTGACATTAAATAAAGATAGTAAGAACAATACAAATATATATTAGTTTTTGCATTTACATGTCTTACAGTATCTAACAGCATATATTCAGGTAAGGCTGGTTCCGACACAAACTTTAAAATTAATAACAGATAGCGATACAAAGGAATGGTAGGGTTACAAAGGAATGGTAGCGGGAAGCGAGACTGGTCTACAGATGATAATGGATAATCTGAATGATATGGCATTGAAATATGGAATGAAGATTAACTTCAAAGAGACAAAAGTGATTTGAGTATCCCAGAATAGACGTGAAGTCAATATTATAATAAAATGTTACGAAATGGGAACAGGTAAGGAGTTTAAATATTTAGGTCATGCTATAACAGATGATGGGAAATGTGAAACTGAAATTTATAGCAGGATTGCAGAAGCAAAAGAATTCATCGATAATAGGAAATAACTCTTAACAAAAGCCTAAAGAAAGACACTAAGATAAAGATAGCGAAATCCTTGGTATGGACCACGCTATGAAACATGGACATCAAGGAAAGAAAATATCAGGAATCTAGAGGCATCGGATTTTTAAGATCCACTCATATGTGGACATGAAGAGGAAAGTGAAAGACCGAGAAAAGTGGAGACTTTATATACTATAAACCTGTAGTAGGCAGTGCACTAAGAGAGAGAGAGAGAGAGAGAGAGCATTACAAAAATCACTGGTATTTCAGACACTTATACGTCACAACTAAATTTCAAATTAAAAAAGAGTGGCATAAAAAGAAATTTTGATGTTATATTTATTAGTGTAATTAAAATATATTGGTCTATTTACCATATACAAAGTGATATTATACACACAAATAATTAAGTTGAATGCCTGATGTAATCATAAGTTGTATTAATTATATATTGAGTTTTTATTTAACTACAGCAGAATATGATTTAACAACTGGAGTCAAATTTACTGCTTACAGTTAAAATTAATATGGCTTATTAAATCATGATATTTGGCACATTTACCATACACCATAAACCATTTTAGACATGTTTATCATAACCTTGATTATTATAAGTAATGTTAAAAATTGCAACATTATCCAAACCAAACCACTTCGAACTCGAATCGAACTCTTGTGAGGTGGAATGCAAGCCGAACCCGAACTCTTGTTGTAACCAAACCCGAACCGAACCGAACTTTCATTTTCAACAAACCGAACCGAACTCTCAAATTGTCAACTGCTAACCGAACCCGAACCGAACTTTCATTTTCAACGAACGGAACCGAATTCTGGAAATTCATAAAGTTCCCATCTCTAATTTTTTACCCCGTATGTAAAGAACCCGAGGTTTGATAAAACGATTCGAGCAGTACGTGCTGAATCGCCGCCCTGCTACTCGAAGTCATCAAGTGGCTTATAATAATTTATGAAGCAGACTGCATTAAATCTTTGCAAAGTCATAGAAAGCCTTTGCCAAAGAGAAGATGTCGCTTATCGCTGGTTTGCTCTGCAATTAGTCTGCCCATGCCATTAATTAAGTCAACTCCATCGGAATTCATGGGCCCATGCAAGGAATCCTATATATATATGATGATGATGATGATGACGATGATGATGACGATGATGATGATGATGATGATGATGATGATGATGATGACGATTACGATCATGATGATGATCATGATGATGATCATGATGATGATCCTGATGATGATTATGACGATGATCTGCTCTTTAGATCTACATCTTCGGCAACGAGTCTAAGTTCTACAGAGAGATAGAGGTGAACTCATCTCTGACTGCTATATACGTGCACCAGATGGCGAGTGACATGATCTACAAGATACAGGTGGCTGCGGTGAACAGAGTGGGAGATGGAATCAGAACTGTACCGTATGAATTAGGTAAAGATTTTGATATTAAAGTTATTAAATTGTTCATTTGGATAATTTGTATCATGTATGTTTATGTATATTTTATGCACCGGGTCCTTTTCAATGGACTTTTACATGTAAACGTTTATTATTATGGTGTTTTGAGGCAAAGTTTAAAGGTTTATTATTGTGTTTGAGGTAATTTCAAGTAAAGTTTTACAGTAAACGCTTATAATTCTGGTATTTTAAGGCAATTTGAGGCAACCTTTAAAAAAGCTGGTAAAGCTTATGTTAACTTGCTTATGTTAACTGGCTGGAGCCAGTGGCGATGTCGGTAAGACACTCGACCGCGGATCAGTATGTGCGGGTTCAAATCCTTGGCTCGTCCGTCACTGACATCGCTTTCGAGTGAGAAAACTGACGTTAACGTTAGCTTTTTTAGCTTTTTACTTCAGTTTCCTCACTCGAAAGGCATATCAGTGACGGACGAGCTCAGGATTTGAACCCCACACATACTGATCCGCTCTCGAGTATCTTACTGACATCGCCACTGGCTCCAGCCAAAACGCTTATAATTCTGTTGTTTTAAGGCAATTTGAGGCAGAGTGTAAACGTTTATTATTGCGATGTACCAGGACCCAGGACAAGCAGCCTGAAGCAGAGCATAGCGAGAGAGCCTTGGTTCATAGCCACGCTGTTCGGATCTATAGGCGGCGTGTTGTGGATACTGTTGTGCATCGTCAGCGTCTGGCTGTATCAGAAGAGAAGAGCCAACAGGAAGCTGTCGACGAAAATAGATTACTCCGCTAAGCCGTCCAGTGCTGATGTGCCCAGGTTAGACTGACTGCAGTGATTACTTGAGAACTGTGGTTGGTTTATATTATGTTCCGTCCGTAAAATATAGATAGAAAAGATGTAGCTAGTGTAGATATGTTTGGTTTCAGCAGTCTCTATAATTAATGGTTTAACGTATTATTTAAGTATAGATATTTTAAATTTCCTCTATCTCTATGATTAATTGTTTAACGTAATATAGAGATGGAGGAAACTACGAATAGTTACGTATAGGTACTTTAGGTTTTCTCTGTCTCAACAATTAATGCTTTAGCGTAGTGTTTAGGCCCTACCTATAGATATTTTATGTTATCTCTGTCTCTACAATTAATGCTTTAACGCATTATTTATCTATATATATTTTAGATTTCACTCAACTACTATTCCAACTCATCTTTATTGTCATCTTCCCTTGAATCCCAGTTTAATTAGGTTCTGGATTAGAACATTTAGTAGCAATAAGCTACTGCTCCGTATGTTGACAATTATTATTTAGCGGAATTTATCTCAGTCGGTTTACTATTGTATTTTATTCTGTCAGTTTACAGACATGACATTATGTCTGACTGAACTAATCATCTGCTTAGTTTAGATTTAAAAACTTCTGCTTTGTTGGGCGAACTTCGACTAGATAAGGCTTATTCAAATTATCTAGTACATTATTTCATATGTGTCAGATTATTATCAGGTCAGATAGAATGTCTCAATAGCGTAGGGGTAACGTCATGAACATTTAAATGACAGATCCTGAGGTGAATTGAACACTCGTGAGTTCGAATCCCAGCCGCGCTGATCTGAGAGTAAAATCTCGGACATTCACTGGACTTGTTATACGGAATATGGACCAAATTGCCTAACGGTTTAAACATGTCGTATTAATAGTGATAAATATCGAAATAGTTGATCATGTCACTATATTGTGTGTTTAATTCTTTGTCGTAGGTCGAATGGATTATGCTCAATTAGTCAGCCATACCAACAGAAGCTTCATAGTAAGTAGTCTACTATCTGCCGCTGAGGAGCGCCGGCTCTGAATCTTGTAAATAACTTAGAAAGTAATAGAGGAAGAGTTTAGGGTTACGGCGGATCGGTTAGAAGGTACACCTCAAAAGCAAATGGCCTGGATTCAAACCTCATGTCTGATCACACACAACAAAGGGATATCCCCTAGGGTTACTGGAAGGTTAATCTTGTATCACTGCTTGCTGTCAATTAACGCTAACACCAGCAATGATACGATTAAGCATGTAAAGGAAGAAGTCTCGAAGACCTGTGATAATCCTTGACAATGCTATAGAAATGATCGTTTAAAAAGTTAATGAAAATTATATATATATATACAGTAGATATTATATATATATATATATATATATATATATATATATATATATATATATATAATTGAGTTTTTAAAATCCATCGTTTTATTTGACTTTTACATCGTCAATTACAAACGTTAAATCATTGGTTGTACGATGTTTATAGGTTCTGACACGCTGTACCAGTACTCTGATGTACCTGGTACTGATCTAATCACTGGTTGTACAATGTTTATAGGTTCAGACATGCTGTACCAGTACTCTGGTGTACCTGGTACTGGTCTAATCACTGGTTGTATGATGTTTGTAGGTTCAGACATGCTGTACCAGTACTCTGATGTACCTGGTACTGATCTAATCACTGGTTGTACGATGTTTATAGGTTCAGACATGCTGTACCAGTACTCGGGTGTACCTGGTACTGGTCTAATCACTGGTTGTACGATGTTTACAGGTTCAGACATGCTGTACCAGTACTCTAGTGTACCTGGTACTGATGTAATCACTGGTTGTACGATGTTTATAGGTTCAGACATGCTGTACCAGTACTCGGGTGTACCTGGGGGACAGGCGGGTAGAGGGACCGGTATAATGGACGGGGGATACGAGCGACAGAGCTCGGCGGCCCCCTCCTATACCACAGCCACTATGCTACAGGGCTCTGATAGCGCCTTCCTGCCCATACACCAGGCCTATATGATACAGCCCCCCACTGCGCCACCTGCCCATATTATCGCTAACGATGCCTGCATCAAGCGTGATATATCAGCCATTAGTGGAGACTTGCATTCTGGTGAGTGACTGTAGATTATCATCATCATCGTCTTCATCATCTTCCCTTGAATCCCTGTTTAACTGGGGTCGGGATTTTAAAATTTTGTAGCAGTTTCTGGAGCCTAGGCGCTCACCAACCGAATGCCCTTTCTGACGTTGGTTTGGATCTTAGTATTTAATCGCCTTTAACGACTCATGCAGTCCACGGTTGGGCTATTCTTAAGCGACCTGGACACTAGACTTGTAGATTAATTCAAAATGCGATATCTCTCTCTCTTAGTGCCCTGCCTACCGGCATTTTCATAGTATATTACGCCTTCACTCCTCTCTGTCTTCCGCTTTCACGGATAATAAAGCTGTTTACTATTATAACTGTTTATTGTTTCTTAATTCTAGAACTGGTCACCGTTAAAGCTATGCTGGTAAAGCTAAGGTTAACGTCAGTTTCCTCACTCGAATGCAATATCAGTGACGGTCGAGCTCAGGGTTTGAACCCTTCACATACTGATCCGCGTCGAGTATTTTACCGACATCGACACTGGCTCTAGCCAGTTAATACGTTATACACACGACGCATGTTTTTCTTGAATCAGGAGTGTTTTTCTTTTCCATGTATCAGGTAATCAATCACTTAACAACATCGACTGGACGAACAATCAGCCCATCCTATTTCTGCCCCCTCCCACCGAGCCGATCTGAGAGTAAAATCTCGCATGTATGTATTCACTGGACTGGCTACACGGAAAATGGACAAAATTGCCTTGCGGATTTAACATGTGGTATTAAAAGTGATAGATATCAACGTAGTTAATCATTTCACTATAATGTGTGTTATTATTATTATTATAATTATAATAATAATAATTATTATTATTATTATTATTTTTATTATTATTATTATTATTTAGGTAATCAATCACTTAACAACAGCGACTGGACGAACAATCAGCCCATCCTATTTCTGCCCCCTCCCCCTGAGCATCCTCCGCCCAGTGACATCGGTACCCCTCCAGACTCGCCGGTCATGCGCAGGGCAGGAGGGACCCACTCGGCCGGTCTGCCCTACCACTCGGCCGACGACGGCGGAGTCTACTCCCTTGACGGTCGACCAAATCTCAACAACTCCGGATACTGTTCCCTCAATCCCAGACAACACCAGGACGCCGTGAGATCGTTTATTCCTTCCGGGGTCCAGAGGGCCTCTCATTCGAATAGCGGCGGGTCTGGCTCGCCCAGAAGTAATACGCCCAGGTCTGATTCGCAGGGGGCGTACCGTAGAGACCCCAGGGTTGATGGGTCTTTGTTTGGCGGGGTGAGAGGAGGTGATAGGTATTCACCGGCGACGATGGGGGTAATGAGAAGTGAAGAGCGGTTTACTCCTAACAGAAGCTACAGGGAGGAGCCCAGTGCGAGGTATTTGTAACGATACACTGTAAAGTATGATGTAGAAAATAGAAATAGAAATATTTAAATACAATAACAATAATCTCCGACAATTCCGATAGCGGTGTCATGGCCGGTGTCTGGTCTTCGAGACCGCTTTACAGATTATTATTAATCCTTTCCATGGTTAATTATATCTTTGCTATTGATAGCGCCAATCGGTAGCAAGCTCCGATGCAAGATTAACCTTCCACGGGCCCAAGGGTATATCCATCATTACTTGACTAATCTAGGGTTTGAACCTAGGCCACTTGTATCAGAGGCGAACACTAGGTAGGGTAGACCGGAAAGTACGCTAGTGTGACTTTACCAGCTGATGAAGAACCCAGATTTAGGTTATTTAATGGTTAATAAAATTATAGAACCAAACACTGTAATGTTCCGATTAAGGTATAGATAGTTGCTTTAGTTGCTTGGGTAATTAATAAACGTATATTCACTGTTGCTATTTTTTCTGTAAGTTCGCTTACGCTGATTTCAGTGCTTGTTATGATTTGATGCTGTATAAATTACGTAATAGAAATTGTGGTGTTTAGTGTTGTGACTACGCTTTACTCTCTTTTGAAATCACGGTAGTTTTTGTTTAAACTCTGCCTAATGAATAACTGAAATATAAAAAATTGAAAAACCATTAACATGTCAAGTTACTTCTATAAAACGCTCCGATATTAACACCACACATGTATAGTATTACTTTGTATTACTGGGTGTATTACTTTGGCCTGATTTTCTGGATTTTGGAATTTGCACAGTATTTAGACCATCTTTTTGCTCGCCTGCTTGATTTTGTCTCAAGAGTGCTCAATGTTGTCATTGATGCCTGTACACTCTATTTGTTGTTGTTGTTGTATTAAATCTTGATCGAGTTGTTGTATTAAATCATTTGTCTCAATAGTGCTCGATGTTGTCATTGATGACTGTAACACTCTATTTGACGTTGTTGTTGTTGTTGTTGTTGTATTAAATTGATCGAGACATGTTCTCAATAAACTCTAATCTGGTCGACGCCTGTGTTGATGGCAGTGTCTCAGGGAGCAAGGAGGCGGGCTGGGGCTACAGCGCCGTCAAGTCGCCGGGCTCCACCGTGTCGTCGACGCTCAACCAGAGCGACTACAACGACCTCGAGTCCGACATCGAGCTGTCGATGATCAGACCCGAGGACTACGGGTCCGTGAACGGAGAGTCCGTCTGCACCGATGACGATGCTAATCTTCCAGGTTCTTGTAGATCAATTGTTTATTTTCAATTAGTTTGTTATTTTAGATAACAATATGTGTTTCTCAAATGTGATGGTAGCGCAGATTTAAATGTTTACAAGATTAATATTTAATAGGTTAATTGTTATATTGACTGATTGTCTGAGTCACTTAGTAACTCACTCACTCATTCACTCACTCATTCTCCCACTCATTCACTGGCGCACTTGTTCACTGACGCACTCATTCACTCTCTCATTCACTCACTCACTCACTGACGCACTCATTCACTCACTCGTTCGCTCACTTGCGCACTCACTCATTCGCTCACTTGCGCCCTCACTCGCTCGCTCGCTCGCTCCCTCACTCAATAGTTCCTTCATTCACTCATTAGTTCTTCCATTCTTTCATTCAATATTCTTTCTTTCATTGGTTCATTCATTCAATATTCTTTCGTTCGTTCATTCATTCATTCAATATTCGTTCATTCATTCACTGATTCTTTCCTTCGTTCATTCATTCATCAATTATCCTTCACGTGCGCAGAAGGAGAGGCGACAGGGTGGATAGAAGAAGAGAACTCAGACTGCAGCACGGTCAACTCTCTGAGCGAGGAGGAGGGGGGAGGGGAGGAGGAGGCCTTCCTCGCCGAGGCAGACTTCGCCTCGGCCGTGGCCCGGGCCGCCCAGCTCTCAGGCCTGACCGTCATAGGCTCCACCGTCTCTAATCCCAACGCTCACGTGACGGCGGTTAGAGACAGCAAGCGTGAGTGATGATCATAACCGTTCAGTGTTGTGCTGTTGCGTTGTGTTGGGCTGTTGTGTTGTGCTGTTGTGTTGTGTTGTGCTGTTGCGTTGTGTTGTTGTGTTATGTTGTGCTGTTGTGTTGTGGTGCTGTGTTATGTTGTGTTGTGGTGTTGTGTTATGTTGTGTTGTTGTGTTGTGTTATGTTAAGCTGTTGTGTTGTGTTGTGTTGTATTGTGGTGTTATGTTGTGTTGTGTTGTTGTGTTGTGTTATGTTATGCTGTTGTGTTGTGTTGTATTGTGTAGTATTGTTGTGTTGTGTTGTGTTGTATTGTTGTGTTGTGTTGTGGTGTGTTGTTGTGTTGATTTGATTGGTCGAGTGGGTGGCATGCGTTTCTTTTAAGCCAAAGCTAAGTGGATCTAATTGTGACCCGACCGTATCCAACAGTAATCATTGCTGTAGCTAAGCTATTCTAAGCTTAACTTTCTATATCCTTAAATCAGTCCTATGTGAGAACAGTTTGTTTTGTGCTTGTTCGTTTCTTTGTTGATATATGTAAACTGTGCTGATGTATTTTGTTTGTTTCTTTAATTATGTACGTGTGTCTCCTTGTAGCGATGTATTGCACATCACTGATGCGATGTATTGCACATCACTGATGCGATGTATTCCACATCACTGATGCGATGTATTGCACATCACTGATGCGATGTATTGCACATCACTGATGCGATGTATTCCACATCACTGATGCGATGTATTCCACATCACTGATGCGATGTATTCCACATCACTGATGCGATGTATTGCACATTACTGATGCGATGTATTCCACATCACTGATGCGATGTATTCCACATCACTGATGCGATGTATTGCACATCACTGATGCGATGTATTCCACATCACTGATGCGATGTATTCCACATCACTGATGCGATGTATTCCACATCACTGATGCGATGTATTGCACATCACTGATGCGATGTATTGCACATCACTGATGCGATGTATTCCACATCACTGATGCGATGTATTCCACATCACTGATGCGATGTATTGCACACATCACTGATGCGATGTATTGCACATCACTGATATGATGTATTGCACATCACTGATGCGATGTATTGCACATCACTGATGCGATGTATTCCACATCACTGATGCGATGTATTGCACATCACTGATGCGATGTATTGCACATCACTGATGCGATGTATTCCACATCACTGATGCGATGTATTCCACATCACTGATGCGATGTATTGCACACTGATGCGACTCACTGATGCGATGTATTCCACATCACTGATGCGATGTATTCCACATCACTGATGCGATGTATTCCACATCACTGATGCGATGTATTGCACATCACTGATATGATGTATTTCACATTACTGATGCGATGTATTGCACATCACTGATATGATGTATTCCACAGCACTGATGTGATTTATTCGACATTTAAAGCTGAAGTTGTCTATGTTTCATGTCTCTTTTTATAATTGTGAGTCAAGACTCATTGACCTATATCAGGTATAAATTTTGGAATTATTTTAAAGAGTTATTGCTATAACTACACTAATAATATTTGAGAAGGGATTGCGTTTGATACTCTTGTCATATACGTTTATTCTTTGTTTTCTTTACGTTGATTTGTGTTGTGTTTGATTTATGTTGTACGTGTTTCTTACTGCCATGAGTTTGGTGCAATAAAGATTCTATAATGTAATGACCCGTAGATTTTCTGAGGGATGTTATGTTAAACACATGTAAACATATTCTTATGATAATCTCATAGCAACTATGGTATAATAATGGCCGTCAGAATTTCAAAGGACCTGTTATACTAAACACACGTTCATCATCATCATCATCTTCCCTTAAGTCCCAGTTTAACCAGGGTCGGGATACAAATAGACTTTCTTTTATCCTTTCGTTTAAGTTTTGTGGCAATTACGGGAGCCTAGGCGCTCGCCAACCGAATGCCCTTTCTGACGTTGGTATGGCTCTTAGTGCTTTAGTCGCCTTCTACGACACGTGCAATCACCGGTTGGTCAAATTCTTCAAACGACCCGGACGCAACACGGGAAAACACATGTTACACAAAGAAATAAAGATTGTATAATTGTGTTTGATTTCTGTTGTACGTGTTTCTTACTGCCATGAGTTTGATGAAATGAAGATTGTATAATTGTGTTTCGTGTTTTGTCTCAGCTAAGAGGCCTGTGAGACAACGACAGAGGGCGCGACCTCAGAGTCCATACAGCACAGACAGCAACTACAGCGAGGTTCCTCCACACAGACCCTACCCCAAGTCTGACAGGAGGAAACAGATGCGCGATATTAGGGCGGGGTCAAACAGCGGGACGGGGTTTAATAATGCCCGTCTACGTGCGGCTGATGGCAAGGCTCAACGTAAGTTTACTTTTTGATTTTTCGATACCTAAAGATAAGTGAATGACACGCACTATAGTGAAATGATCAACCGTGTTGATATCTATCTCTTTTAATTCCACATGTTTAAACCGTTAGGCAATTTAGTCCATTTTCCGAATAACCAGTACTGTGAATGTCCGAGATTTTACTCTCAGATCAGAACGGCTCGGAATATAACCAACAATAGTATAATGTAGTTTTTATGCCCTACAAAAGCGTGTTTATGTTTATCTCATTACTCATTGTGACTATATATGTTTATCATAGGCACAGAACGGTACAGCTCTCTCTCTTAGTGCACTGCCTACTGGCAGGTCCATGGTATATAATCCTTCTGCTCTCCTCTGTCTTACGCTTTCCTCTTCATGTCCACATATGAGTGGATCTTTAAATCATCTAACATACCTAATTTCAGCCTGCCCCTTCCTCTTTTCCTTCCATTCTACCTTCTATGACCTTTTCCCTTTTAGAATGTGTCCTATCCGACTCTTCTTCATATTTCTTAATACATTTATCAACTGTCTATAGCTATAGGTATAGCTATGACATTGCAAATTCGAGTTTTGTGCCTACAGCCTTTTCTTATGCAAGCCCGGCATAAGACAGACGCTTGTTATAAATAGAATTTGAATAATTTGAATTTGTGGTATAAGTTGAATTTTAATTATTTATTTAAATTATTGAATTGAACTGTCGCAGGCTCTGACAGTCAGACGGAGACATCGCGAATGCTCGGCTCTGAACCTCAACAAAGAGTCGACTACACCAGTCCACTGACGGCTTTCAATGTCAGAAATGTGCGTATTTCTAGTTTTTTTTTTATTTGTATAGTTTCACACATGACATACCGCATGTGTTTACATGGTTTCCTTTCTTAGTTGCTGTTTTTGTAGTTTTCATTATTTCCTATATTTCCCTACATGGTTATTAGTAATCGTTGCCTTTTTTTGCCTTTTTGGTTTTTTATTTAGTTTTCTTTTATTAGTTTAATTCTGGGAAAATAGCCCATGCTCATGTATCACAGGACTGTCTCTTAAATTTTGTACACTGTGCCCGTACATGTACATCACACAATGTAAACAGTGAGAATTTACGTCACACACACACACATACACACATCGCACACAAACACACACACACACACACACACACACACACACACACGCACAAACAGATATTAAATTATAATCTATGCTGCAGAATTAAAGCTGTTGTTTGAATACTGAATTTGCTATAACCTAAAAATTATTTATAAAAAAAATTTTGTAACAAGACCAAAACAATGTAAGCATGTGAACGTTCTTATTATATCGTTATCTACTATATAATACTCACTAATGGCTGGAGCCAGTGGCGATGTCGGTAAGGTACTCGACCGCGGATCAGTATGTGCGGCGTTCAAATCCTGGGCTCGCCCGTCACTGACATCGCTTTTGAGTGAAGAAACTGACGTTAATATTGGCTTTTTTACTATTAACTGATCTTTGACGTCTTTATGGTGGAAATAATTGATCAATATTATCGATTGAATGATTTTATATTTCACTGACATTTTATATTTTATATTTTTATATTAATTTTTATTTCACTGACTATGACTTAATTTTGTATGATTGATTTTTTACCACTTAATTGAATGATATTTATCTAAAGTAAACTGGAAGTATTATTTGCGTGTCTACATATTAAATACTGCTGCTATTATTAGTAACGTTACTATTGATAACATTCTAACTAAAACTACTTACTATAGCTACTTCAAATTATCCCGTATGTTTATAAAAAAAGTAGAATTTTTATATAATTAAAATTAAAGCGATTCTTCACCACCCGAGGAGGTAGACCTGCCCTCAGATTCCCCTCCCATCTCGCTCTTCTCCAACTCCGATATCATAGAAAATTGCTCCCCACCAATCAGATGACTGCTGTGTTCCTGCCTCAATATCATTGAATGATATATATTTAATGAGTGATATATTTATTTTTAGACTCCTATTGTATGAGACAGCTTCACTTTGCGCCGATCGTCCCAGTGTCATTGTTAATCATTGAGGACCCATCTAGAGCTGATTGATTGTGAAATCTATCGGTCAATGTTCATTATGAAATCTATCACTCAAATGTGAATTATGGAATCTATCAGTCAATGTGGACTATGGAATCTATCAGTCAATGTGGACTATGGAATCTATCAGTCAATGTGGACAACGGAATCTATCAATCAATGTGGATTATGGAACCTTTCAATCACTGTGGAGTATGGAATCTATCAATCACTGTAGACTATGGAATCTTTCAATCAAGGTGGACTATGGAATCTATCAGTCAATGTGTACTATGGAATCTATCAATCAATGTGAATTATAAAATCAATCAATCATCGTAGTCAAGCTGGTGACCTATCGCTACTTTTCGATTAATGAATGTACCATTCAGCTGCAACAATCAAACCAAGATTAATAAATATCTGAAAGTGGTTTTTAGCTCGATTTCTGCATATTTGTGTATATCTGATATTCTTTATCTACTATCTAATTTAAATCTGTCTAGATAACAATCATTTTTATTGAGAGTTAATATTCAGATTAAAATTACAATATTAATTATATATTACAAATAATGTAATTAATTAATAATATATTATTTTAACTATTGTATCAATCATTAGCATTAATGGTGTCATGCTATTAATAATTTATTGTTATGGCGTGATTTTGCATAATAGTTTGTATCCCTAATATAGCAACTATTACTTACAAGACGTCCTATCGGGTATTGTTTGTTTATGAGTAATTTTTGTTCTATGAGGGTTGCAATAAAGTACAAAGACAGCAGCATTTGCGAGCATTTATTATCTAGGATTTTGTGACTAAGAATAATAAGTCGTAAAAAGTTTATAGTAATTTCACACCCGCCTGTGAGAAATCTTCGTCGAATAAATTCTATTCGGGTGTTCCATGCTTTCAAAATAATACCTATGTATTTGACTTTTGATGTGTGCATCAGAGTTTAGAAAAATTATATATTTTCCAATTGATGTACTGCACTATCATTTATATCTTTATTAATGTACTGTTTATTTTCAACCACAACTTAAATTATTAACAATCATGTGCATATTAACAAAAAAATCATGATCTTTTCTACGCTTCTCTTTTTTATTTGCTCTATTTGATGTTTCTAATGATTGATGTGATAAATAAATCAGATGAAATAATAGTAGAGGCGTCAAATAGTCACGTAATGATTTCACTAGAGGTAGGAACATAGTTCAACTGCGGTGGTTTATGATGTTCGCAACTGTTCGCCTGATATCTATCTGCTTGTTTGTAACAATTTTTTGTACTGCTTGCCTGCATTTTGCATGACTGTACTGTTTACGTGTACTGTTTATGTGTACGTGTATTGTTTGTGTGTACTGTTTATTTGTACTGTTTGTGTGTACTGTTTACGTGTACTGTTTGTGTGTACTGTTTACGTGTACTATTTGCGTGTACTATTTGTGTGTACTCAAATAACAGAGTACATAACGTCTCATTGACTTCAGGACCTCCAGTTGAGATCTCATCTCTAAATAGGAGAAAATGTTTAAATAAAACAAATGTTTTTTTAACTTCTGCTCATGTACATAATTGTGATTTCTGTGGACACACCGATCTGATGTAGAACTGAGATTATTATTGGATGATTCAGGATATTGTGCGAGCATGGGCTGATTCATGTACACCTTTATATATAGTATTTAATTCCGACTTCTAGTAATACTCTAGTATTACGGGATGTATGTATGTATCTATGTATGTATATATATATTTATATACTGTATATATATATATATATATATATATATATATTATATATATATATATATCAGAATTTTGTATTAGGTATATATTCCAGTGCTTTCTTGCACCACCTGGAAGCATTATTTATGTTATTGTCTCATTGATTGATGCCTGACAGTTATTCAGACTCCAAAGTTCTCATGGAAGTCTTCGTTGTGTTGAAACACATTTGATTAATTAAAAAGTAAATTAGCAAATTTTGATTTTAATTATTGCATATTTACATGTACTACTATAATATTAGCTCTTCTAGAAAACTTCATGAGTTTAATTAAGAAATTAAACTGAGAAGGCGTTTTCTAAGAGTTAAATTTAGATTTTTTAATGATGGAACTTTTGCTACTACAGCGAACAAATCGCTTGAACTAATGTTTTGTACATATTTGCATTATGTTGTATACAAGTCGCTTTCTGATAGAGTTTTATCTGTTATTGTTAAATTGTTCGACATTTATCATCTTAAATACTGATTCAATATTGCAGAAATAAGGCCTGCTGTGAAATGTTCTGCAGCCATAATGATATTTTATTTTATTAAAATTGTTGTTTTCCTGTGTATTTTATTAAGATTTTATCATTTTTCTTTTAGCTTGTCAACGCCATAATTTCTTTTGCAAAAATTCTCGCTAAGTGGTCTCTAAGTTAACATATGATTTTTAAGAGCTTGACAATTCTTATAAGCACATGAACATATGTGAAACGTATTGTGTGAACATGTTTTGAGTTGCCATATATAATTACTAAGAATTTAACGTTCTTTTCCTCGCCGTAAGTCAATATTAGCGATGTCTCTGGCTATGTTTATACGTTATAGAACAGAATACAAATATGTATATAAAGATTATTGAACAGTATATTAACAGTATATAATATTGTTTCGTGTTTTAAATAAGGTTCATTCATGAAATATTATGAATCGTTTATACTTTTTTGTGGGGACGTCCCTGACAGCATCCTTGGATGAGAATACGGACGTTAAACCTTTTATTATTATTATTTATCATTATTATTGCTATTATTATTATTATTATTATTATTACTTTTATTACTATTATTATTATTATTATCACTTTTCGCTATCAATTCCTTCACATGCTTTAAATGTAAGATACTGTCTCATTGTCTCGAGTATAGCCCGGGACGTGCCGTCATACTTAGAAGTATAATAGGTTTTTAACGTCAGCTTCGTTGTTTACATGATACTGTCATAGTCGCCTGTAAGCTTTTGTAGCAACTGTCTGTCCTTTCAAACACAGTTAGCCAATCAGAAAAACTATGGGAGAAAGTTACCGGTTGCGGCCTGATACAGCTTTATATTACATTTGAGATATCATTCTATTCTGTTAAATAGTTTTTTATTGATATTAATTTATTTTGTAATAATTTCATTTCTTAGCGTTTTACTGTTAGCCCGATAATGTCTTCTATCAAGCATTGGAATTGATGTAAATGATTTGCCTTGTTCATTTTCATACTATCGATTTTGGTTAAACTGGAGTCAGTTTTTATAATTTGGATAAGACTGGTGTCGGTCAGTTTTCAGATTGGCTGGAGGCAGTGGCGATGTCGGTAATATGTTCGACCGCGGATCAGTATGTGCGGGGTTCAAATCCTGGGCTCGTCCGTCACTGACATCACTTTCGAGTGAGGAAAACTGACGTTAACATTAGCTTTTTTATAAACTGTTAAAATTATATACTCCTTAAAAGTCTTACAGATAAAAATAAATAACACATTAATTAAATGCTGGCAAAGCCAATGTCAGCGTCAGCCTCCCCACTCGAAAGCGATGTCAGTGACGGGAGAGCCCCGGATTCGAACCCCGCACACACCGATCCGCAGTCGAATATGTTGTTGGTGATGGTAGAATTAAGTGCGATTCTTCACCACTCAGGGAGGTAGACCTGCCCTCAGATTCCACTCCCTTCTCGCTCTTCACCAACTCCGATATCATAGAAAATTGCCCCCCACCAATCAGCTGACTGCTGCGCTCCCGCCTCATTCCAGCAGCACCAGGCTGCTGTTGATGTAGCTGTGGCAGACCAATCAGCTGCTGATCATATCTCGTGGGAGCAGACGGAGCTCTACCGAGAGGCTGTTTTAGAGCATTGATCTCCAGACTTGACGGACGGTTGACGTCGAACGGTGAGAGCAGGTCAGCTGAGAGGTGGCGGTGTCAGGACGCAGAAGAACCCGAGGGATCAACCCAGCTGGTGATCCGATCGGGTTCTGCGGCGGATGACCCATGAACTTGGGGCGCCTCACTGCGGAGTCAACAGGCCAGGCTCGAGAGCTGAGGCCCTGCCCCTCGCAGAGGTTTGTGGGTCGAGGAGTGCGGTGGAGGCAGGGAGCCAGATGATCCAGGTGAGATCACAGTAAACCCGATATTCTGTCGATCGAAGCTCTGATGTTGTTGTTGTTGCTTCAGGAGATTGAAATGAAGCACCCGCTGAATCTGAGGCCTCCACGACTGCATCTTCTTCTACTGTTTCTTATGAAGTGTCTGACGGCCGTGACTATCGATTTGATCATGCTTCTCATGCTGTTCACAATGATCTTCAGCACCGTGTTGTTCATGATAATCTTCAGCACCGTGCAGTTCATGATGTTTATCAGTACCGAGCTGTTCATGATGATCTTCAGTACCGAGCTGTTCATGATGATCTTCAGCACCGTGCTGTTCATGATCAGCACAGTGTTGTTCATGATGTACGTCGGCGCTATATTGTTCAAGATGAACTTTAGCACCATGCTGATAACGGTCGCTTCCATGGGCTTCATTATCAAATATCTCAACGTCTACTATCTCTCCCTCCACTGACGTCTCATCGTGCTGGATGTTATCATGAACATGATGATCTTGTTAAAACTGTTAAAAGGCTAAAAGCTAAAACCAAGTTTGACATCAACTCGAATAGCATGTCAGTGACCAGGGGAGCACTGGATTTGAACCCTGCATCTATTGATGCACGGTCGTACAACTTGCATTAGTGCTACCTACTATGCTGTGCTATCAGTGACTTTGTATTAATTGCTAAAGTGATTTATTAGCATCAAAATTTCTATTAATTGTCATTAATTAATATAAAAAAACCTGAATTTGAAATTCTTTTAGGAAAATAGAGTGTAAGATCTTTTCTATATTCTGTATAAATAAAGGTTATGGTTAAGGTCCATCAATTAGACTCAAATATTTTTTGTATAGAAATAAAGGTTATGGTTAAAGTTTGTCAATTAGCGTTAGAATGATTTAAACCTCAACCCCAGTAGAAACATTGGCTTGTTATGAGAGCCATCTTCAAACCATCCGATATCATGTACGAATACTTCTCTTTTAATCTATATTCTGTTGCTGTTGTTGTACGTCCTATCGAAATACCACTGTCATTTTTGAGTCTGAGTTTACGATGATCTCATAATTTGGTTTGTAAAACTCCATTATAAATGAATTAAGTTGAAGTATAAAGTGGTATATTGCTCAAACCCGTAATTATGAATTTTGAATAAACACGGTCTAAATATGATCTAATTCTAAGTTTACAAGGCTTATGGGTTGAGGATGATGTCATAATTTGGATCGGGTAGAATTCAAATAGAAAAGGAAGACAGATCGGGTAGAAATCAAAATCTGTTTATCTTACAGTTATGCTACCAGAAATGTCATTCAGTCCGTGCTGATCATTGTGGTTAATGATTAACAGTGATAATATATTGAATTATAATATATATATATATATATATATATATATATATATATATATATATATATATATATATATATATATTTAATTTAATTAGTTGATGTAATTATTTATTAATGTATTTGTTGAGAAATTTTTAATTAACTTTATGTTTATCTGCAGAGTAGATTTATTTGAAGATTATTTGATGAGATTCGAAACGTCTGATGTAGCTTTAATTATTGATATTTACTATTGAGATATAAGTTGATTTATAGATTTTTTATTGATGGTGATTGATCCGTTAAAGAATATATGAATTTGCTTGTCTGTTGTATACTTCCATCACTAGGACCCTGCATACAATCTGATATAGAAGATCGAGCGAGTTTGTTAATATTACACACTGTTTGTAGATATATAGCATGGCATAAGTTTAGATTTTTCTGAAATGTGTAACTTATAAATTATTTAAAGACTTAATTGCTTGTTCACTGTATTGTTGCGATTTTTAGAAATATGGTCGAGTTCAGTTGTAATTGCTAGCACGGGCTGGTGGCAGAGTTTGTAGGGCGCTTGCCTGATACACAAGAGGTTACGGTTACCTTTTCTGGTATGGTTTGGAGACGAACGTTAAAATGAGCTGGTGTTTTAATATTTAATGTTTTTGTGGAGATTTTGCGATTCTTGCTAAACTTAGACGTATTAATACTCAACCCTCGCTGTCAAATTGGTCCGAGCTAAGTAACTAGGTTAATTTCTCATAACGGACGCTCGAATGTAATTTTGCGAGCGCTGTGAGTAGGTGTTTTAGTAAGCTGCGAACTGTATTTTGTAATATTAAGCTGTGTAATTAGTAAATATAGTTAAATAAAATACCTAGACATTTACCAATTGTAGCGATATTATCAAATTCGCAGGCTTTTCGCAATTTCTCGTATACCAGGGGCTACTTTACCTGGATCCGTCGTGATGGTATCTTACTTAGGAATATTTTCCTTTCCATCCTCTGGTATTGAGTTTTGATGGTTTATTGTATTCTGTTAGGCTACTGTATAATTCTGATAGGTTGTCTCAAAGCTCTGATTTCTTGAATAAATTTAACTAAAACAAAGACACCAGTTTCCATTGTCATAGTTTTATTGAGACTTCTGTAGTTGTCGAAACATTTTAAAGTGTTTTAATTAATACCTTTCTTTAATGAAATATGCAAAGTTTAAACCAATGATCATGTTTGTTTGATCATTCTTTTTATTTCTACAATCTTTTTTGATTTTTAAACGCTTTAAGATTTCCCATCTTTCTGAAGCTGATGAAAGAACTGAAACATACATTTAAAATTTGGTTAAAGTAGCAATTGCTAATACGTTATGTTTTCATGCTGTATCTTCAAACTTTCTAGACTACCTATTTCAGTCAATAGGTGTTTGCTAAAAGTAACTGCAACAAAAAATACAGCAATTCGTACTGTTATTAGCGTCAAAATGTTTAATATGTAGGGGCCTAATCAATTCTAACAGCCACCATCCTAATTGTTTAATGCAACATTCTGCATAGTCTACAGCTAAATATATAACTGTGTGTTTTCCTGCAATCAATTATACAAATATGACATGCAATGAAGGCATTGCATGTTATGTACAAAATTAATTTTCTTTGCTCTTCATTCATAATTGATTTAGTAGATAAATTAGTTCCTTCTGTTGGCTTCCTATACACGTTTATGCTCAATTTGTTCTTATTCCTAACTATAGCGATTTAATGGACGAGTTGGTAGCATTTTTGCTAAATTGACTTTGTTTCTAATCTCCATAGAAATGTATCTAACAAGATTTCTACCTATTTGTAAAGCGACACTAAGCTTATTAAGATGTTAAAGTGAAGGGCTTCTCTTCAGCTTGAAAGTTATTACTCTCAGATCAGCTCTACCGGTAATTGATCCCAGGATATCTGGAACAGCCATTTAAAACTACGTAAAATTGCCTAATTTTCTGAGCCACCGATACATTCGACACTAAGCTTAGATATTTGGGCTTACTTCTATATTGCTCTGCCATGTTGTTGGCATACGTGTATGTAAATCATTTCTAGAATCAACATTTCCGCTCCTAGATTTGCTCTTTATCCATCAAATCCGTCAATGTTGTCCCATTTCATTTCAATGGTTTTTGACCCCATTACGTCTAGACTTTGATAATTCATTCAAGCAAAAACGTACATTGGTGACGAGGCTGTTCATTGATTTTCTCACTGTATTCTTTAGTTAGTTCTAAGAAACACGTTCTGTGTACAGATTGCCTATTTTGTACTTTCCCTAGAAATAAGAGGCAACTCTGCTAAGTGGCTGTTGAACATCAAAACTAAAAAAGAAATGCTTTGAGAGACAATACACCGAGTTAGCCTTTAGAAGTGGCCATACAAGGTACGATTTAACTGAACAACGCTATTCTACTATATCTAGCTATTCTAGCTATTCAGATATATCTGACATAGCCGACACTCGGTCAAATTTATCGTTCAATTTATAGGAACAGATCATTTGGACAGTAAGTCGTATCGTGTGTGGCGGCTTTTGAGTCTAGTCCTATTTACGGATCTGTACCGAGTGACTTAGCGGCTGTGGTCGCCTATAGAGATCAGCACTCTACGGGCGTTCCGGGCTTCTTTGTTTGTCCGAACTAATAAGATACCAGACGAGGAATTCAAAACTACTCTATAGCAGTATTATGCAACCATTCGCACTAAACCTAAGAAGATGAACCTGTAAAACACTAGCGTCTAGTCTAGTGTCATCTTTATGTCTGTAAACGTGCCAGTGACGGGCCTGCTGTGGATTTGAACCCTGTACCTATTGACCCGTATTCAGACAATGCCGATATGCTACCGGCACGGATCTGATTTGTAAATTGAGCTTTGTAATATTGTAAGGATAGAAGCAATAATATTTAATAATATCGAGAGATGGGGTATTTTCAAATAGTTTGTACGCAGTTTTTGTTAGTCCAATTAAGGATATTTCTCTCTCTCTCTCTCTGCATTTCTCTCCCTTGTTATGAAAAGTGGCAGGTCAAATGTACTCAACACGGTCAAAATGATGCCGTACTCTTAAGTAAATAAAATGTAACGTTGGCGTATGGCGTGTTCGCGTTGCATCAAGGAAAAGCTAAATATAAACACAGTAAATCTTCGGGGCTCGAGTCAATTAAGTAAAAAGAGTCTCTTAATTAATGAATGCATAAAGCAATCCAGTAGCGCTAATCTACAGGCGCTGATCTCGTATCTAGGTCAGTATGGATTCAGTCTCGTATCTAGGTCAGTGTAGAACCAGTCTCGTCTGATAGTCTGCGCAGACCCACTGACCTCGTTGTTTTTATCGAATCCAAAGAAAACAGTCGCGGCAGTCGAATGCTCGAGTCATTGAACGCTGTCAGGGAGGACGATAGCAACAGTCGTCAGCATCTACAGCTACCAAAGCAGTAATGGCACTTCCAGTTCTTCTTGATTTTCTGAGTACTTACTGGTGTCTACTTAGTATGCAAAAAGCTTTTTAGCTGAATTTCAATCAGCAATATAGAACAAACAAAAGAAACAAAGACATTTTGAATTAAATTTTTATTCTTCATGCAGTTGTCCAGTCGAATTAAAGTCTACGACTCAACTATTACAATTCAACGAGGGCATACGCTATGTTTATCATATCATATGGCTGTATGTATGAACATGTGTGCTTGTAATAGATGACTTCTAATATTGGGACATTTAAGTTCATTTTTTTCAGTAAACGACGTTGTTCTGTGACATCCTACATTGTGGCTAATGTTACCGCCAGAATGTCCCATGATTTGTTTCTGTGCGCAGTATTAGGCCTCTATGACGCCAACTCTTCGTCTAGAGTATCATGAAGCGTGATAAACCATTTGCTCTGATTACTTTGAAAGTGTCAGGACAAAGAAGAACTTTGCCACTGAGAAGTCAGCGCCTGTGCGAGTTAAACTGTCTCTGCCACTCCATCAGCACGCGGTGAAGAAACGGACATCAAATTCAAAACAAAGTTTACAATCTTCAAGTATCATAGTTGGTTAGTGTACATAGAAATAGGAAGAGAAGCTGGCGAATAAGGTGAAGGAGAAAGAAGGAAGTGAGGATGAAAAGAAGGAGAAAGATGAAGTGAAAGGAGAAGAGATGAAAAAATATGAGAAAGAAAAACAGAAACAACATAGAGAAATAGAAAATATAACAAATATTTTCTATTTATTGCGAGGAATAGAAATAAGAAAAAGAAAAAAGAGAAAAGTAAGAGAGGAGGAGGAAAGAGTAAGTAGACGGAGTAAGAGAAGGAGGAAGGTAATGACGAGTATTGAAGGAGAAGCATCAATATTATGCGGCAGTTTAGGAAGCAGAAGACGGAGAAGGAAGGACTATTGCCGGAGACGATATGAAAAGAAGAAAGATGAATGTGAAAGCACTGATACAGTGCTACGTGATGTAGGTATAAACAAGAACAAGAGAGAAGAAAACTGCAGAGTTCACTACACGTTGAGCACTAGCGGAATGATGCATTGCATGGAGAGTGAAAAACAGTCTACATTTATATCATACAGTCTGCCGTAAAAACAGACAGAAAAATAAAGATCTCGGGGCTTAGTGCAATCTAGAGCCTCTTATTAGGAAGATCTTGATAGTTTTTTGCTTTTCCAAGTGCATGATATAGGCATATACAAGAGCACGGTAAATGCATACACATGAGCATGGTCTATGCATATACATGAGCATGGTCTATGCATATACAATAGCATGATCTATGCATATACCTGAGCATTCATAGGAATAAAATCTCTACGATTGTATAACATACTACTAAAATTATTAATTATAAAGATTAATGATTTAATATGATCACCAAAAGTCAAATTGTCATCTAATGTTAAGCCTAAGAATGTGGTAACATATGTTCTATTAATGCAGTTATTATCAAGGGATACACTTAGATTGTTAGATCTAACGGTACCTTCATCGTCTTTAGTGGGGTAGAATAAAACATACGAAGACTTCGAGCAATTTACAGTTGGCTTGTTACTTATAAACCATTTACTTATTTCAGAGCAAGCTAGATTCGCAGAGATAAACAATTCATCAATAGATTTATGTTTAACAAACAAATTAGAATCATCAGCATACAGTTTAATGGACCCAAATGTACAGGCATTATGAATATCATTCATATAGATTATAAAAAGTAAAAGTAAAAAATAAAAGTATCTAGTTGATTACCTGTAGATCTTACAGGTCTATCTAGTTGATCACCTGTAGATCAGACACATCTATCTAGTTGATCACCTGTTGATCAGACACGTCTATCTAGTTGATCACCTGTAGATCAGACACGTCTATCTAGTTGATCACCTGTAGATCTTATAATTCTATCTAGCTAATCACCTGTTGATCAGACACGTCTATCTAGTTGATCACCTGTAGATCAGACATGTCTATCTAGTTGATCACCTGTAGATCTTACAATTCTATCTAGCTAATCACCTGTAGATCAGACACGTCTATCTAGTTGATAACATGTGGATCAGGTAAGATCATCGGGTAAAGCGTTGTCAGCTTTATCTGAAAAACCTCTTCACTGCAGATTAGACAACTGTTTTCTGCTAGCATGTGGAATGCTGCTAAGCAATAACTGAGGAAGGAAACGCGAAATTGCATAATAGTACAGTAATGACACCGTGACTTGCTAAAGGCTGCACAAAGTTTGATAAGCTTACGCAGTTTGACAAAAAGCTAAAAATGCCAATGTTAACGCCAGTTTCCTTACTCAGGAGAGATGTAATCGACGGACGAGCCCGGAATTTGAACCCCGCACATACTGATCTGCAAATCGAACATCTTATCGACATCGCCACTGGCTCCAGCCGAGATCAAGGCATGATCAACTTGTCGATCATTGACTCTCAGTTCATTGTCATAAGCACTTTAACCCAAATAGTATGAATGAAAGAAGATAAGGAAGATAATGTTTTCATATGTCTATGTCACTGGGCACCAGTAGAGAGCGAGCGATGACCAAGTTTTTAAGCGATGGTAACGCTGCTAGTATCGATTTACGTAATGTTGTTGTCTGTATTCCTAATACTGTCTCAGTCAACTCACAATCACTCTGGGCGGGCCTTCAAATTGTGCCCGCTTTACAAATATGTTCCTGTTCACATTATACTCTTATTAGACTGAAGCAGTGGTGTACACACAATGTTAGCAACAACGCATTTTGCGTCGTTGGCAAACTACAGGGGGGGGGGAGGGGTAGTGGCAAAAAAAGGTACGGAGCTTTTAAGGAAATGTGGGTTGTGGGAAAAGTTGCTCGTCTTGAGTTTGGCGAAGGAGGGGGGGGGAGCATGCGTGTATGCGTCGTGAAAGGAGGGGATCACGGCTAGAGATGCCCCTGATGGCATTTAATCACGACGACGTCATCCTTCATGTTCTAAATTACAAAATTGCCTGTGTTATGTTCGGGGTTCGAGCCACCTAAGCCTAGACTACCCGTAAAATGTGCAGGTCATAAGGGACGACTAAGCAAGAACTGAAGGCAAAGGGAAACACACTCAGAAGTCATATTTTCCCAAGTAATAAAGTACAGGATACATAAGATATGGATATGGTTTAGCTTTTCGTGAAGGAATTGAAAAGTTGTTAATCTATGAAATTCTTTTATGACGCGTAACAGCGGATTGTGAATAGAAACAAATATGTTGGGCTTGCCGAAGGTAGAACAACTGAGAGGGAAGGAGAGAGAGAGAGAGAGAGAGAGAGAGAGAGAGAGAAATTGTAGTGATATATGGGATGTTTAGTCTCTTGCCAGTCTATTGCTCTTTACACATTTCAGATTTTATTCTTTAAGTGTTTGGGTTTAAAATCTGGAACTGTTTGCTTTGTCACGCCTTTGCAGTATTGTATTTGTTTTCAAGATGAACATCGTTTCCATTTTTTCAATATCGGATCAAACGACAGCGACAACAGTATTACGATAGTAACACAAACAGAACAATGGAGAAGATCGAGCTCTATTGAACCGTTTGAACAATGCCAATTCGACGAGCAAAAGCGATCCAAAAAAGTGCATATCCACTCTCCAGAATACAAACTCAAAAGCGACATACATGTATATAGCCTGTCTATACACTTGAACTGGCTGTTAGCGATAATCGAATCCAAGCCTTCTCTGCTAGATCACCTACTTTTAGAAAATATATATTAGAAAGTAGCCTCGCTGTAATATATAAAGATGTTATATATGAGATGCTGTAACAGATGCTATATATATATATATATATATATATATATATATATATATGTATATATATATAAAGATGTCGATGGCTAGATGTAATACAGATCGTTTAACCACTGAGCCACACAGAGTGCGCTAGGTGGGGTTTTAATTGCTAGGTTAGATATTTGTGAGACACTCGGGAAATGCGGTAGACTGTCTGCAATGTTGGTCACGAGGTTAAGGTCGTTGAACAGAGGGTGTGGTTATATCTGATTGGTAGGATGCTCAAAGCCTTTAAATCCACTGGCGAAGTCAGCCCGTAGCAAATGAGATCGTTTAAAAAACGAGAATAATAAAATAATGCCAGTGTTATCGGCATCAGTATCAGCACCGATATAGGTTCTTTCTTTTTTTTGCCTCATTCTTAGTAATTTCTTGCATATATCAGTCTACTTTAGATTGTGACTAGGGTTGAATACGTCCAACGACCAGTAGCATAGCACTTGCAAGGAGTAAAAATGACAGACTAACACCCCTATATTAAGTAATCTCCGGATAAGCAGGGGTTACGTGGGCCATTTCTTCAGAAGTGTGGACTGTGGGGTGGTTGGAACAACCCCAAACAACTCCGTGGGGTCGCCACTGGTTAAATCCTTGTTTGTCTGCATAGTAACTACATTTTAATCTTTTATTTTTACTTCGCTCCAGCTTGGAGCGAAAGAAAAACAAACCTTTTTTATTTAGCTCGAACGTATTACTTTGTTCGAGCGAAATAAAAAAGAACCTGCCTTAGGATTAGGTTTAGACAAAAGGTTAGGATTAGCATAAGCATTTGGTGCAGAATTAGAGTTAGACTGTAGAGTTAGATGTTAGGCCGGTATCTATTGGTTTGTGGTTGGTACAGATATACATGGCAGAATGGAGAGCTTGTACTTATCGTTATAGTTATATACCTATTAGGTATATTTTCTTGCTAATGTTAGGCGATTGACCTTATAGTCGCTCAACTATGTAGCGAAAATCACGACTACATGTCGCAGTAATAAATGATCTTATAGTGAATATTTATGTCTAACACCCGTGTTATTTCGGTTGCTGAAGAATGAACCAACTGTAGTCTGCACGTGTCGTCAAAGGCGACAAAGTAATAAGCTCCTAACTAACGTCAGAAATGGCATTCGGTTGGTGAGTGCTTAGGCGCCACAAATTGCTTCACAATTTTCGGATTCTGACTCTCAACAAATTGTTTTCCCGTTTAGAGATACAGGCATGTCAAATGCAGCATAAAATGTTATTTATTAGAATAATATAGAACATGTCGTATATTTTTGGCCAATTTTGTGTTGAAGTGCAATCATTTCTTTTCTAAACAAGCCAAAATACGTGCTGATATGTTCCTAATTGACAAAGTTATTGCAATTTTAACGCTTGTAATTTACAATTTGGCCTACGTGTGGTACTACTGACTGCAATGTAGCCGGTAAAAGATCCTCTGCATGTATCACACCACACACATTAAAATTTCGCTGGCTATGCCAATTATGAACATATCAGTTCATGTTTTGCATCGTTTTGAAAAGAAATGATTGCACTTCAAGACAGCAATAGAAGAAAATATTTATCTTGTTCTCCATTGGTTTAATTGAGCACATTTTACGCTGAATGTAACATGACTGTATTCCTACATTGAATTTTTTGACCCCACTCATATTCGCGCAGCTACAGCTTTCTTTTTTAAATACATTCTAACGATATTTCTCCTATATATGTGTTGGTATATATGGAGGAATTGGCAACCGGTCAAGTCCTGTAAATTTCAAAAAATATTTTAGCTCATTACACTTTCTTTGCAAAAATAATTTGGGGTATCAGTTATAAAAACGGTGAATATTCATTTTTGTATTTATTTCTATATACACCAAAAATATCTAATTATAACAAGAAATCGCTCATATATCAATGGTATACAAACGTATATCAATAATAATAATTATTATTATTATTACTATAATAAGTATATTTATTAAAGGTTTTAAAAATTTATTTATAGGTTCAACCTCAACAACCTTGTCAGGGAGCCTATTCCAAATATTAGCAATCCTCTCACTAAAAAATTAACCTATGTCTTGTCTACTTCTAGATTTAATAAGTTTATGCTTACAACCTCTAGTGTAGTTCTAAGGATCTTTTTTAAATGAAATTAAATGTTATAATCAACTTTACTAAATCCCTTTACAATTTGCTATACTTCTAAAAGACCTTTCTATACTCTTCTTTCATTAAGAGATTTTAATCCAGTATATTCTCTCTCTCTCTCTTTCTCTCTCCTAGTGGATATGGACCAGCCTACTGGCAGGTCCATGGTATATAGAGCCTCCACTCATCTCTATCTTCCGTTTTCCTCTTCATGCCCACATACGAGTGGAAATTAAATTTAACATTCCTTTTGATCTACCATTTTTCTGGGGGAAATCCAGCTTATGACAAGGTAGGCCCCTATGCCTTCCTCAGCTTCGACTAACATTTACTGGGCAAGGGCGTCATTCCCTGAGAAAACAATCCTATTTACTCATCTAGTTTAAATTATAGGAATTTTTATTTAAAATGAAATATCTCGTTTTGCGTGCACGAGCACATTTTTTAATGTAACATTGGACTGATTTTCTGGATTTTGGAATTTGCACCGTTTTTGGACCTTCTTTTTTGCTCGCCGGCTTGATTTTGTCTCAATAGTGCTCGATGTTGTCATTGATGACTAATATCACTCTAATTGTTATTATTATTATTATAATTTTTTTTCGAAATATATGTATTTATTTTGTAAGATCTACATAAGCTGTAACACCCAAAGCGCTTAACTGTACCTCAGTTTTATAGATAGTTTCAAAGCGAAACTTTTCTGGTCTACAAGGCCCTGGTAGTTGTTTTAGCAAGGTACGACCTATAGGTAAGACAGAAGGTTAGGCTATTAGACGAATCTATTTGTAGAGTTATGTAATGCAGTCAAAAGGCGATCTAATATCACGTCGTGTAGAGGATTAACGCGTCTGTCTAATTGACTTGCAAATATTAGGCAAAATTTATCCAAACGTTTGATATTGAAATGGATTATTTTATTTTGAATATGTTGTAATATAGTTTAGTAGTTCTATATTTTTTCTTGTACTAAAGTAAGTAGCTGCTTTATTCTCTCTCTCTCTCTTTTTCTCTCTCTCTCTCTTTCTCTCTCTCTCTCTCTCAGGTCTAAGACACAAATTTCTACTCAACGGATGTGGAGTAAAGCTAAATCGCTTGAAGTGCGAAGTGATGTTTTCAGTCGAAACGCGAAGTTAAAAGGCTACGATGGTTTATCTTGTATTTTAAATATGAATGTAATTAATATAGTTAGGAAATTGATGCAGGACAGTTTTAAATCGCGTCGAAATGTTTCATAGTTAATCAGGAATCAATGTTGCTGTGATCAAATGGGCTCTGTGTGCGGTAAAGTTATGATTAATCATTAATTTAACATATCTACAATGTGCACTATATATATATATATATATACATATATATATATATATATATATATATTTATATTCATGTATGTATATATATATATATACATGAATATTATATACATGTATATTTACATACTTATATATATATATATATATATATCATATATACATGCGTATAAATATCATATATATATGTATATATATATATATATATATATATATATATATATATATATATCTTAGTGCACTGCCTACTGGCAGGTACATGGTACATAACGCCTCCACTCTTCTCTGTCTTCCGCCTTCCTCTTCATTTCCACATATGAGTGGGTCTTCAAATCATCTAACATACCTAATCTCGGCCTGCCCCTGCCTCTTTTTCCTTCCATTCTACCTTCTATGACCTCTTTTAATAGACCTTCCCCCATTAGAATGTGTCCTATCCATCTTTTCTTCCTATTTCTTAATACATATATCAACTGTCTATCTGTGCCAACTCTCTCCAGGACTTCCTCATTTGTAACCTTTCGAGTCCAGCTAATCCTCTCCATTCTTCTCCAAATCCACATTTATAATGCTTCCAGTTTCCTAATATCTTCCCTCCTTAAGGTCCATGTTTCACATCCATACAATAGCTTGGTCCAAACCAAAGTTTTCACTATTTTTATCTTTGTGTCTTTCTTTAGACTTTTTGTTAATAGTTCTTTTCTACTACCAAAGGCCGCTTTTGCTTGTGCAATCCTACTGCTTATTTTTATCTCACATTTCTCATCATCCGGTTATAGTATGACCCAAATATTTGAAACTCCTTACCTGTTACAATTTCGTACCATTTATTGTGATATTGACTTCACCTTTATTATTGGACACTGTCATAACCTTGGTCTTTTTTATATTAATCTTCATGCCATATCTTAGGGCCGTATCATTCAGCCAATCCATTATCTTCTGCAATTCAATCTCGCTGCCCGCTACCATTCCTTGGTCATCTGCAAATCGTACATCTTGT
>CAJHZI010000473.1:1310000-1372500 GCA_905160935.1 Enchytraeus crypticus | reverse complement strand
GAGTAGTAGAGTATAATAAGGATTGCAGAATGGGCAGGGCGTCCCTCATTGGATGAATTCTGTGAATAACCGTCAGCTTGCGTCTTGCTTTGTTTACATTTAGTCATTGTTGTAGTATATGTAATATTGTAAAGCAAAAGTATATATTAATTAAAGGAAGATTTTTTTTGAATGGTTGCATTGTGTTCGCTAGATGGACTGCTTAACTTCACCATACACTGAGCTATACATTGTATAGCTCAGAATGCCTCACCTTGTAATATGCAGTAATATCTCAATATATAAAATTGTGAGTTTTCTAAATACCTCGATAAGTAACTGTGAGTTTACTGAGAGAGACGTGATTAACAAGACCGCTTTGTAGGACCTGATTTCATATTAAAAAGATTAAGTTCCTATATGTATCCTATATGTTCCTATATGTATAATGTATGTGTATCCGTGTTGTGCCCGGTTTTCTGAAGATTAGACCGACCGTGGACTGCACGTGTCGTCGGGCTAATTTTATTCAGCAAGAATTTAAAGCCTTCTCTCTCTCTTGCGCTCTCTCTTTCTCTCTCTGTCTTTCTCTCTTTCTCTTTCACTTTCTCTATCTCTCTTTCTCTCTCTGTCTTTCTCTCTTTCTCTTTCTCTCTCTCTCTCTTTCTCTCTCTCTCTCTCTCTCTCTCTCTCTCTCTCTGTGCTTCTAACTGATAGGTTCAAGGTGCATATTTCTGTTTATGATCTGTTAGACTTCATAATGAATAAACCACATTGGTCTCATTACAGAGGCTACACCTCAGTAAATGAAAAAAAATAATTCTGAGGTGATTACGTCATTCTTTAATTTCTTTTATTTAATTTATTAATCTCTCCTTACCATACAAACTGTTTACGAATGGTCTATCAATAAAAGAGACCTAAGCATAGATATGGCTTAACACATCTAAAGTCTTATATGTTATGGCCGATGCTAAAGGCCACAACTCAGACTAAGCACAAGCCAAAGCATAAATCTAGATAAGATCAAGATTATTGTATGTATTCAATTTCGGAATTCTTGTTGCTAGATTTCTTCGCTATTTCTATTGACCAAATATGTTCTAGAAACTCTCTAACAACTATTTTAAGAGCGGTGGTCGGTAACTGGGTGAGCGAAGTTGTTAAGGAAGTAGGTCATCCTCGCTCCCTCATTGCACTACCTAATGGCAGGTCCCTGGCATGGCAGGTCCTAGACATATTTCTCTTAGAGCTGCTTTTCTCTTCATATCAACAGATGCATTAGTTATCAAATCATTCAGCATCCCAAGTCTCGGACTTCCTCTAACCTTTTCTCCTTACATTCTTTCTTCAGTTATTTCTTTTAATAAACCATTCCCTCCCAGAACAAGACCCATCCAGTTCTTATTTCTATTCCGTATGGTATTTATAATTTTTTAAAATTATGTCAACCTGATTTAGCACTTCTTCTTTTGTAATTTTTTCAGTCAATTTGATCTTCTCCAATCGTCTTCGTAGCACCATTTTGAATGTTTCCAGTTTCCTGATTTCCTCCCTTCTTAACGTCCATGTTTCACAACTGGAGCATGGTCCACATAGGCCTTCAACAATTTTCTTTAAACCCACTTCGCTACTTTGATCTTCGGCCAACCTAACCTTCACAAGTTTACCTTAATTTTTTATTCCTTCCTCAATGTTATCAATGCTTGCATCATCATTGCCTCTGAGTCAATGTTTAGTAGAAGTAGTGACATAAAATAGCCTTGTCTTACTTCTGATCCTATTCCTCCTTCTTTTGATAGCTACTGTTGAATTTTGATAATCGCCTTTGATTCATGTTTTCAGATTCACAATTATTTTTCTCACTCCATGTCACTCATATTTTACTATACTGCATTAATCCAAAACACGCCCTATGATTGTACTCTATTACAATGCAGTGTAGTAGTACACAGTCTTATGTATGTGGCCCTTTGTACTTTCGTAATCTCTACAAAAGAGCCAAGATGCGTTTATTAAAAGTGAATAATATAAAACATGTTCTCAGTTCTTAGTTTTTTTGCTCACTAGGCTAAAGAACTCAAAAGAGCTGAGATTAGTGCGAACAATTTTTTAAATCCGTGTGTCCAAGCTAAGGCATGCCAGTGAATGGTGTGGTGCAAAAGAAACTGCAGAGGAAATCAGCCGTAGACTAGACTTTACATTTTGATAATAGCGTCAGCTTGAGATTGTAAATGTGTCTGAACCGGTGACTTGTTACCGTGTTGTTCAACAGCTGATAAGTAGGTTTATGATTCAAGTCCAGTGTCCTCCCCGTCATTGACATGACATTCGAGCAGGAAAATGACGCTAAATTTGATTTTAGTTCTTTTTATTATCTCCCAATCATCCTTTCGATGAAACTATTTTGATAAGCTAATATGTGAGCAGCATTCGAAAACTAAAGCTAAAAGTCAGCGTCCAGGTGTGTGGGCAGAGAGATAATTTATTCTTAAGCTTGGATTTAAAATCTCAATCGCACAGGTGAACTTTCAAATCTTGCTTAAATCAAATTTAATTCCAACCGTTTTGAACACCGGTGTTCAAATCTGTCATTGTTTATTGTCAGGTATTGCGAAATAATAACTGAATTATTACATAGCAATCGCAATGAATGATACTTTTGAACGGTCTACCATTAAGCAGGCTTTAAATTTAGTCATGGGAGCTATTCAGCGTGTACTGCTGCCTACAACGTGCAGCTTTACCGTCTTGAAGAGGAACTCTTCGAGCTTCTGACCTTGACGTTAAGCTCACATATCAGCATATCTTTACGTGGATAGACTCTATTATGGACAGTGCAGTCTACACTACAGTGATTTGAGCAGTTTCTCAAATTTAATAATCTATTACTCATGTACGAGTAATTATATAAATCACACATTTTATGAACAGTTAGATAGAATATCTTTCTTTAACATACGCCAGAAACAGTCAATTTCGGGCAAACAGTCGAGAACGCAACATTTCGTATTCGTATGTCCTAAAACTCTGCATACTGTTGACTTTACTGGTCGACCTCATTAACGGAGTCTGATTCTTCCAAGTGGAATTGAAAGCTCTACGGAGACGTTGCCGCCATTTCAAGGTTAGATTTTTTATCGTCTGGCTGACTGACCTAATTGTAACACTGACTGAGTTTCTGCGCCATGCGGCTTGATCGTGGCCGTTGCTCCAGATTTCCGTCAGACTTCGACACGGATTTAGTCTTCATCCATCGCTCCATACCCTTCCGTGTGGAGGCACTATGCCTGCTCTTGAAGCACTACAGATATATTGTTGATGTTAATCACTGATTAACATCAATTGAATTGCTGTTAACATCTGATGTGTAGTGATGTGTGCTGTGGGGACGTCCCTGACATTATCCCTGGATGAGGAAACGGACGTTAAACCTTTATTATTATTACTATTATTATTATTAATATTAGTAGTAGTAGTAGTAGTAGTAGTAGTAGTAGTAGTAGTAGTAGTACTAGTAGTAGTAGTAGTAGTAGTAGTACTAGTATTAGTACTAGTATTAGTATTAGTATTAGTATTATTACTAGACGACCTGCTGTTGAATGAGAATAATTTAGACTAGAAAAGCACGTCTGAGCGAGCTGTTACACCCCGTGTTTATATCTAGAAAGAGGAAGAGTTTTGCAGCAGCATCTAAATACCACTGTAGTTTTTTTTATGTTAATGGGGACACAGTAGTATACGAACTACCATAGATAGCGCTGCATTCTCAAGCATTTGGGTGCCTCTACCCCACCCTTAACCTCTTTTTTGCTACAAATCTTCTAAATGCGAAAAATGTTAAAATTGCATTAGAATGAGGTCGTTGTTACTCTTAAATCTCAAGCCCCCACCCCACCGCAATATTGATGGATTAAAACACTGGCTAGATTAGAGTCTATAATGAAATAATTTTTGACTATCTATCTAAATAACAAGTAATTATCGCAGCTGTTGCAATTATTGCACAATTTCATATCCTCGCTTTTTGTACAATTGTGTGGCCGTTGATTATTATAAAACCAAAGCATTCAATCCTCAATAATTATTTAGGATCATTTTCCGCATAATCGTATATAGATAAATGTGATTAGTCATTGAAAGAAGCTGTATGGGCATAACTTTGGAGGACCTTACGAACACTCTGATTCGACTGTTATTATCATGTAAATGTCGCATGTTGTCCTTGATATTGCAACATAAGAACATTTACATTTTACTTCTCTGTTTCGTGATAGAAGAATACTAGTAAAGCTTAGCTACGCCCTAGTAGTCGGGTTCCTACGGGCGTACACTGTATATATGTGTCATGCTATATCATGTGATCATCCTAGGGCTTGTATCAGCCAAATATTTCTCTGTGATTTACCGTATTAAACTCTCTCTCGGTGCACTGCCTACTGGCAGGTCCATGGTATATAACGCCTCCACTCATCCCTATCTTCCGTTTTCCTCTTAATGTCCACATACGAGTGGATCTTTAAATCATCTATAACGTTCCTTTTGATATACCATTATTATTGGGGGGATTATGCTTTTGACGAGGTAGTAAAACTCTATTCTTCGCCATTTCCTCAATATTCATGGTCTTTCTTCCTCCTATTCTCCCATAAATGCTTCCTTCAGATCTTCTTCTTCCAGGCAGTCTTTCCATCATCTTTTAGGTCTTCCCACTGTTCTTTTGCAATCTGCTTTGTAGATAAGTATATTTCGAGGATTTCTGATTTCTTCCATGCGCATCACATGTCTAGCCCATTTCATTTTTCTTTTCGTGATTATTTCACTGACCATTAGTTGATTTGTTATTATCCGAATGTTCTCATTTGTTACGTGCTCCCTGTAACTGATTCTTATTATTCTCCTTAGCGATTTTGTTTACGGTAAAATTCAACTTCTTTTCTATTGCCTTTGTAGGTATATATATTATATTATATTATATTATATTATATTATATTATATTATATTATATTATATTATATTATATTATATTATATTATATTATATTATATTATATTATATTATATTATATTATATATTATATTATGTTATATTATATTATATTATAATATATATATATATATGCACAAATTCATGCTTAAATTATACTAATATATCTATATACAGTATAAATTTACATGTATGATGATGATGTGCCGATAGTCATGCATTCATATGTCGCCTGTTAATAGCGTGAATATATCAAAATCATCAACTGCCGCGTATAGCCGGGTGCTTCTTTGTTTTGGAGACCTCAGCTACACGGGTTTACTCGGGGCTACATTCAGGGGCTACAAACAGGGCTACACGGGGCTACATTCAGGGCTAAGAACAGGGCTACAAACTGGGATACACAGGGCTACACGGGGCTACATACAGGGCTACAAACAGGGCTACACGGGGCTACAAACAGGGCTACACGGGGCTACAAACAGGGTTACAAACAGGTCTACATACAGGGCTACATACAAAGCTACGAACAGGGCTACACATGGCTACAAACAGGGCTACAAACAGTGCTACACAGGGCTACAAACAGGACACACGGGATTGGCCTAATTCAACTCCAATTCCTATACAAAGTGTCAATTCAATCTTTTCTCGTAGACTTGTAACATATTTTTAAACAATACAAAATTGATTGGTTCTAAGAATTGATATTCAACTGAAATTCACTGTGAATAAAACACGGCGGCAGTTTTTATTAGCATTTAAGCTAAGGATTTCTGGCAAATGTATTGTGGGAAAATACAATTTAAATATGACAGTCTTGAGCTAGTATTGTGTTACTGCCGTATCTGTGTAAATGAGTGATGCGTGTGGAAATGAAATATTGAAATATTTCATGTGAAATATTTGAATATTTCATCATACTATATAAAATTTCCGAAGTAAAAGATGCATTTTTAACGAACATTAACTATACCAGCAAACAAAATCCAATAAAACCACATAGGTGGTAAAAGGTCCAGTTATCAAAATACTGTTATACTGCGGCGAAACTTAAATAGAGATCTAGAAAATTAGAAACTGTTAATCTCTCTATGGAGAAATATGAAAAAATAGTTGAACATTGAAAATTACAATATTCTCACATTAAATTTGAATGTCTCAATGGGTAACCTCATGATGTTTTAAGTGACAGATCCTGAGGTGAAATGATTCCCTGCCACGCTGATCTGAGAGTAAATCTTGGACATTCACAAGACTGTTTGCACGGAAAATGGACTAAATTGCCTCACGGTTTAAACTTGTGGTATAAAAGTGATAGATATCAATATAGTTGATCAGTTCACTATATTGCGTGTTATAGATGATTAATTATTCTATTATTATTATAACAACTAAAGATACTGGAAAGAGTTGATAAAAGATGGCGGTTACTAATAGTGTCAATGAGGCTCAGTGTTGATTATTTCTGTACATTAACAGCAGCCACTCTCGTTCAAGTTTGTGCTGGGTGTTGTGAGTCAACTCTCCCTATTCTTCTTCCTCTACTTCTCAAATCTCTCCCTATTCTTCTTCCTCTACTTCTCAAATGCAGCTGAGCGGAACTCTCGCCCAGTGGCAGCTTCTGTTTGATACTTTAATAACCAATGTGAGAAGGCCACTCGGTTCATTGTGTGCATGCTATACTTTTAAAACTCTGAATAGAAGGCGATATAGCAGGCAGGTTGCAAGGCAGGCAGGTAGGCAGGTAGTCAAGGAAGGTAGGCAGGCAGCATGCTGCCTAGGTTGTCCCATCTCACACGTGGCTCCCTGCTGATACGTCCTAGATGATCTGAATAAACAAAGAATACAACGAAGCTTAACGGAATTTAGCTGTGGTTTGTTTGAATATTTTAATTTGCTGCAGAACGTGCAATAAAAATATAATGTAAAAGCTTGTTGCTATTTATAGTGGGGCAAGATATAGGACTATATCGCTGTGTGTCTCTTGCTCTCTAGAGCGTGTCTTCCTTAGTGTGTCCTTATGTGTCAAGTCTAGTGTGTCCTTATGTGTCAAGTCTAGTGTGTCCTTATGTGTCAATTCTAGTATGTCAACTCTTATGTGTCCTAAAGTGTCAACTAGTGTGTCCTTATGTGTCAAGTCTAGTGTGTCAACTCTTATGTGTCCTAATGTGTCAACTAGTGTGTCCTTATGTGTCAGCTGCAGTGTGTCGTAATGTGTCAACTCTAGAGTGTCCTAATGTTTTAACTCTAGTGTGCCCTTATGTGTCAACTAGTGTGTCTTAATGTGTCAACTCATATGTGTCCTAATTTGTCAACTCTATTGTGTTCTAATGTGTCAACTCCAATGTGTCCTTGTGTGTCAACTCCAGTGTGTCCTAATGTATCAACTCTAGAGTGTCCTAATGTCTTATCTCTTGAGTGATTATGTGTCAACTTCAGTGTGTCCATATGTGTCCATATGTGTCAACTCTAGAGTGTCTTTACGTGTCAACTTTAGAGTGTCTTTACGTGTCAACTCTAGAATGTCTTTACGTGTCAACTCTAGAGTGTCTTTACGTGTCAACTCTAGAGTGTCTTTACGTGTCAACTCTAGAGTGTCTTTACGTGTCAACTCTAGAGTATCTTTACGTGTCAACTCCAGTGTGTCCTAATGTATCAACTCTAGAGTGTCCTAATGTATTATCTCTTGAGTGATTATGTGCTTAGCTTTTTAACTGTAGCTTTACTTATACTGCTGCAGAGTTCACTCAATAACCGATTCCAGAAATAACACTATCTTTTTACATTTCCACTTTAATATAAAATGTATCTCTATATTTTAACTCATCGGTATGGCTTTGAATTCATAGTGCTCGATGCTGTCATAGACTATAGTGCTGCTCCAATTGTTTGTTGTTATTGTTACTGATGTTGTTGCTGTTGCACTCGTTATAGTTTATGTAAAATCATATGGTAGGACCTAGGCACATATTCTTAGTAACTGTGCTTCAATACATACAAAGAGCAACCCGTCGACCAACTAGTTGATGCCACTACAAACTTAATACAGAGGTGGTCAAGACTATGATATTGTAATGCAGCCTTTAGCTTCTGATAGATTTGGCTTCTGAATTGGTTTCCAGTTTTTCCTTTCCCTGTTTTTGTGTAATCTCCTCCTGCGGCACTCAGGTAGGTCTAATCTTCTGTAGACGGGACAAAATATCGATATTTTTCTATAAGATGCAAACTATATTGGATATTGGAAGAGTTGTATGCCATGGACCAGCTATCAAGAGAGAAATGTGTTTATTGAACCAAAGAGAAATCATATCATACATGTAATTCAATCAAAATTAAACAAAAGAATGAAGCCTAAGTTACATAAACTTAAAATATAGTCTCCTTTAATGGGATCAGCGACTAATTGATCGATGGAGTGCTGTTGTAGACCAGTAGAATGCAAACTGTAAGTAGGAAGTGGCCTTTTGAATTAATTTTTTTGCTGAGTAGGAGAAAAAGAAGCTTAGGTATTGCAAGCTTTGAGCCTCAATGAAGTCTATACTCAAATGTATCTTATACTATGATACTTAATAAATTCTGTACTTCAGTTTTTCTATCGTTATCTACGTACATCTGCGCAGTTAAGCAGAAACATTTTTAACGTTCTATTACTTAAGCCCTCTAAAAACTGTCAGCAAATGGTATTCAATTGTTGGCATAGGCTTGAGCCACAATACACGAACTTCTTTCAAAGCAGACAAAAGAGAAGAGTTTCATATATGTCAAAAACCTGCTGGCTATAGGCCCACTTGTATCTGTCAGGAACCTGATTCTAAAATTTCTAATCTGAGGTAAAATGAGGACCTGACATCAAATGGTCCAGGATTCAAATCCCTAATAAACTGCCTCTAATATTTATTTTGGAATCTTTACCTGTCCTCGATTTGACTAAATCTAGATCTCCTACTAAGTGATTGATAACTTCAACGACTGTATTAAATTAAATATTAATTTAATACGAAAAGAAATAAAATAATCCACAGATATATAGTAGAACGAAAACTAAAACGATTTCAAATAATACGTGTATGCGAAATTCGAATAACTTAAATTACATTTCTCTATCGAATTACAGTTCACTTTAAATGTCGCAAAAGCAAGTACTTTAGATTACATAGAATTACTTTTGACATACAAATTACTAATACGCTCACTAGCATAAATTCCTACACTTCACTTTACTTTCCTCTCGACTAGTTGCTTACTAGGATCTCATCAATTCCTAGGTTGGAATGCTTCAGTGGAACTCTCTTCCCAGTTCGATCGTCCACCGATCGCTCTCTTCACATCGACTGTTCGATGGACTACAAATTAGTTCAAATAACCGAACCCTTCGAATTGCTCTCAATTCGTCTACTATTGAGATTCCTAAAATCTCCTGAATCTCTTTCCAACTTTGGCACGTTTTACGTCCGTGTTTTTACTCTGCCATCTTGGATCTCCCCTCCACTTCCTGTTTAGGCATGCCCTCATTGGTCAATTGCCCTAGCTTAGCTACCGCCTAGGATCTCACTTTAATAAAACTCAATACTTTAAATCTTAACTTTACTTATCCAGCAGTATCACTAAATACTTTACTAGAAATACAATTACATGTACAAATACATACTACATACATACTAATATATATCGAATCGACCCCTGTCAGTGTCTTTGAAGGGCTGAACATGCCGTTAGAGTTTAGACGACGATTTTTTCGATGGAGGCTGTGAAATCTTCAATGAAATGAAAGCATTGGCTTATTTAAGTGTTAATACGCATTTTTGTCTACTTAAAAAAAAGCTATGACGGTAAATTTTAGGTAAAGTCTTTTCCTCTTTCTCTGTTACAGATTGATTTATACGGCAGCCATGCTAATGTTAAAATAAATAAATTACGCAATAAATTAGTCTAGAGCTACAAAGGAATTTTAGTAGCAGTTTTTATTTAGTTATATTCGCATTTCGACAAATTCTTTATTTCAATAATAGTAGATTGATATTGCTTCTTAGATTCTATTAATTTACTCTGCAACGCACATGTTTTACTAATACCATGCGCAGCATTCATGTAAGACATAGTAACGAAGACATTATTACATAATTTTCTGCGTGTTATATTACTCAATAGCTGATTTAATATTTTTAAGTCACTGTTAGTCAATGTTCTGATGGTTCAAATGCCCCAGTAACTTCAGTATTTATCTCCTGAATTCAAATCATATGTTCTTGCCTCATTGATATATCTCTGAGATTACAACCAACGTTAACTCTCTTCTTCATTGTGTGTGACCTCTAGTTTCTATGCTATTTCTTAATCTCTTCCAAATTGCTCTGTGATCGCTGTATAGTGATCACAGAGCAGGTTTGAAAAGGTTTAGGCAGGTTTGCTATTCAAAAACTTGTTTGCACATCCTTGACCACTCAGCCTTGTAACATATTGCACGAACTTCTTACAGAAGAGTTCATTGCTTCAAAGACCAGCTGACTATAACTGTGTCTTTGATTTAAAAGATTTATTGTCCAGTATTAAAATCCCTCGCCGAGATTTCACACACTAGGACTTATACTTGCGCCTAATCTTGCTATTACGACCGCATGCTTGCACACAAGATTCATGAACTCACCTTTTATCATTACCAATGCATGGTACTGTGTGACTCAACCAAAAGCCTACATAAAATTTATAGATTCTTCTAGTTCGTTGTTAAAGTATGAGAACTTGATTAGAACTGATTAAATTCAATAGCCGTTACTTAATCTTGTAACACTGTTGATTGTAACACTAGTTCGGCATTGTTGCTATTCAGAATAGTTACTGTTCAGCGCCTTAACCAAATGCCTATATAAAAAAGTTGATAAAATACGTGCATGTAGACAGGGGCATAACCACAAATTTCTAGCAAGGGAGGACGAAATTTAGTGGAAGCATACGAACTGAAGAAGAAGTCCCTAGTCTATAGGGAACACAAGCTGGGAGTCTGGGACGCTAATATCCCAAGGGATGTGTCCCCCGTCCCCCATGCATAGCCTCATTCAATAAATTTCTACTGAGGGCCACAAATGACAAAATGTTTTCAAAAAGGGACACCTGAATTCAATTTTCCCTCAGAAAAACGACAATCTTTATTTAGGTATATGCGCCAAAGGTTAGGAGGATCCCATCCGCGCTGATCTGAGAGTAAAATCTCGGACATTCACTGGACAGGTCATACATGGAAAATGGACAAAATTGCCTAACGGATTTAAAATGTGGTATTAAAAGTGATAGATATCAACGTAGTCGATCATTTCACTATAATGTGTGTTAGGAGGGGGTGTGTGAGGGAGGCTCAAGGGGACTCAAGAATCTCAAAGGGGACTTAGCTCCCCTGCAATCAAGCCCCCCCCCCCTCCCTGTGGTCGTTACATCTTGCATGCACATCTCTTTTTTTATTCGTTATTCATGTATAACATTCCTCAATTCGTTTTTAAGTATGAGACATTAATAGAACGGTTTGAATTCAATAGCTGTCATTCTTACGTTTTACTGCTACATTGTTATTGTTATCATTCAGAAATGTTACCATTCAAGACCTGAGCTAAATGCCTATAGAGAACTTATCATTTACGTACGTGTATAACTCGTTCTTATTCATTGCTCAAGTATAAATTCTTTAGTTAGTTTTTAAACGTATTAGAACTTGAGTGTAACTATTTGAACTCAATAGCTGATATACAGTGGCTGATATTGCACAACTGTTTCCGATCCGCTCTGATGATTTCTCTTTGGCGAAGTTATGAAGCTAAGATATTTTCTGTATTATATTTTCCTCATGTTCATTCTGTGACGCTGATATTCTTTCTGTCTTTCTCGTTCTCTCTCTCTCTCTCTCTCTCTCTACATATATATATATATATATATATATATATATATATATATATATATATCAATCTATTCTCTCGCTCTCCTATAATCTATGTATATATGTATATATATATATATATGTATGGATGTATGGATGTATGGATGTATGTATGTATGTATGTATGTACAGTATGTATGTAGGTATATATGTATGTATGTATCTGTCTGTTTGTCTATCTGTGTGTTTGTATGTCTGTCTATCTGTGTCTGTCTGTCTGTCTGTGTCTATCTCTATCTCTTTATATATATATATATATATATATATATATATATATATATATATATATATATTACTGTATATATACTATAGATATATAATAGTGTACATATAGTGTGTATATATATACACACACACTATAGATATGTACTATAGATATATAATATTGTATATACTATATATATATATATATATATATATATATATATATATATAAACTATAGATATACAATATTGTATATACATGTATAATAATTATATATATATATATATGTATAAATATATATATATATATATATATATATATATATATATATATATATACATATACATGTGTGTTTGTTAGTGTGAGTGTCGTATTATTAGTGTTCTGCTTAATAAATATTTCTATTCAGTAACTAGTTTGAAGTTGACTGCATGAAAAGCTTTGAAAAAATCCAGTTATTCTCTCCTCAATATGCTCTGCATATCTCAACCCATCATGTAGCCATTGGTTTAAATCAGAGTTAGTTTGCCATTGCCTTCCTCTGCTATTGCTCAGTACCTTTTGAATACGTTCAGTATTCGTTTGATTCATAACACAGTCGCGCGTATCCTGACAAAGTCTGAAACCTGCAGCTCAGCGGATATCATTGTCTAAATATTAGCAGACTTGACTGCTAACCAGGAGTCCGCGAGTTCGAATCCCGGCTGAATTCAAGCTGACATCTTTCTAAAGGCACTGAAACCACTGGGGGTTTACTAGATAACAGTAATCACACATATTAAAACACGCACACACATACCCACACACACATATACACACACTTACACCCGCGCGCACACATTAATTTCACAAAAACAACAGAAAGCACTTGGCTGTTGTATTATAGACGGGAGTTTTGCTGACCCACATATTCGCCGCTGGCTGTAGGCCGGCTGAGGCGGCTTAACAGAGACTGCTGCGACTCTGTCGAGAGCTTTAGCTGTTTCTAAAACACAGACGTCCTTGGATCCTGTGTATTGATTTAGCGCTGCATTCAGGAGCCTGCGCTTGATGTAGGACGAATCTGGGCTGTCTGTCTGATCGGATAAGCCAAACGTCAGTATTATAATGATAGCAGTCATTGACTGGAATATGTGAATTAAAATCAGTGGTAAAAGTGGGAGGGAGAACGCAGGGGAACTATGTAACTAGCTCTCATTTTTCAGAAGTGCGTTGCCCAGCTAGGGGTCCATATTAGATACTAGAAGACCTGTAAATACATTGCAGGGGCCCGCAAAGTTCTGACCGTTCCCCTAGCTCTCGATTCCCACTTTAACCACTGATTAAGACTATCACTGAGAGAAATAAAGGAAATAGACGTGTCAGTGGGTTTCTTAAACCAAACTAAACCTAACTCGTAACAATTTCATTTTTAAAATCGATCATTTCTATTGTAGTATCATGACCGGTTACCGGTCTTCGAGGCTGACTTACATGTTAAGGTTATAGAGTAGAATCTATTTCATGATTAATTTTATCTTTGCTTTAAATAGAATTGATAGCAAGCTTCTATTCGTGATTAACCTTCCAAGAGACCTACTGGATATCAATTTGTTTATAGCTGACGTTTACCAGAGCAATTCTTCGATCAATTGATTGGTTCAAGGCTTATGACAGTGGTCAGTCATTTACCACCCTGAACACACTAGAAAAACTGATGTCAGTGACGGGCGAGCCCAGGATTTGAACCACGCACATACTGATCCGGGGTCGAATATCTTACCGATATCTCCACCGACTCCGGGCTTAACCAGCGCCACCGGTTCCAGCGAATTGATCGACTATGTTGATATCTATCACTTTTAATACCACATGTTTAAACCGTTAGGCAAGTTAGACCATTTTCCGTGTAACCAGTCAGTGAATGTCCGAGATTTTACTCTCAGATCAGCGCGGCTGGGATTCGAACCCAGGAGGGTTAAATTCACCTCAGGATCTGTCATTCTAAACTTCATGACTTACCCCTACGCTAATAAGACATTTTACTCTTATATGAGGGGTCTACATATTTGCACATATAAATAAATATCTGTGAAAATAATGAAAATAAAGACAAAGGTAAATTTCACTCCATTATCGGCGAGGCTAAGGGACCCGGGCCCCTTGCATCCCTACCACTGGAAATACATATTGACTTCTAGGCTTCAAAGTTCTGACGATTAACTTTATCTTAATGATTTCTATTTCTATATGTCCAAGTGGCTATTGATTTGTAGCAGCAATACTGACACACATTAAACCTCTCTTAGATATAAAGCACTTTCGCTTTTCTAACTCAGTTTCGATTGTTACCGACAAATCCTGTGATAACATAATCATGCTTTATCTTTTCACCACCTGCCTATGTGTGCCTTTCTTTATTTACTTAGTTTTCTTCTTTTTTTCTATTTCACTGGCATTTGTTAGCACGGATAGATGGACAGGTTGGTAGATGCCCCATCTGATAAGCCGAAGACGATCGGTTCAAATACCAGATAGGAAAATATGTTTTAATTTCACAAACTTTCACTGAAAAAAACGACATCACTGAATGTGCGACAAACATGTGCAAACAAATGTGCAGACTAAATAATAAGTGCAATAAAGGGCAAATATAAGAAAATAAATTGGAATTAAATACAAAAGAGATCGCCAAGCGTCTGACTAGTTGAACTCCTAGTATTCAAGACAGCAAAGACTTACAGTTATAGACTTCAGATGAGTCTTTCTTACTTAAGTAATGTAAAGCCTTTAACGCACCATCTGTAATTTAGTATCATTTACAGTAGATTTGATAATTTAAAAATATATTAGATATTTGATAATAGATTGTAGAGTGGAAGGAAATAAAGACAGAGGCAGGCCGAGATTGGGTATGTTAGATGATTTAAAGACCCACTCATATGTGGACATGAAGGGGAGAGCGAAAGACAGAAATGAGTCAGAGATAAGTGGAGGTGTTATATACCATGGACCTGCCAGTAGGCAGTTCACTAAGAGAGATTTGATAATACCAATAAATTTGGCTGTGATTTTAACATTTGTCATACCACCAGAATACTACAACCGGTTTTGTTTTGGCTTTGCGATAGGCGTACTTGGTATTATTTAGATTTTATTCTATATCGTTCTACTGTTTGCAATTGTTGTCTAGTATAGGGATGCTGTTGCATTCTAATTTTGCATTAATTAAACAATTATTAACCTAAATGATAAGGTTTTTGCCAATGCGAATATCGATGGCCCATTTTGGTGATAATTGAAGGTTTAAAAATCAGAGGGATTGACTTTTAATGCCGACTCAAAATTTTACCGAAATCTGGTCATGACTCAATAGAAATTTTCTTTGGAAAAAATTAAAAAAAGAATTTCTAGGAAAGGGGAAGGAAAGCTGCGTAGTTATAAGCGCATATCTACCTGCATATAAAAGAAGAAGTAAATTATTGAAGAACTAGTAGAGAATTGATAGTGTAGTGTAGTTTCCTGTACGTGGCAATCTGATAACATCATTAGCATCAGGTTCCTTGTCAGGGGAGTGTGCTAAATTGTATTTTACTATTTTATGGATGAGTTTTGTGCGAGCAATTATGCTGGTTTTTTAAATTTTATACGGCCATATGCCAATATATATCGTGCTACGAAATACAAACTTCTAACTACTGTTATAATTTTTTATCTAGCCTATGTATTCTATAAGACTATACAAGTAATAGATCTATTAGAAAAAATCCTGCATAAAAGTCATGAGTCACCGCTCACGTGACGACGCTGCAGCTGGTAGTCGTTTGGTTCGAAACAATGCATTGAACACAATGATAAATACAGGAAAAATGAAAAAAATCAATGTTCCTTATTGACATTTTTATTGGTATTTATCCGTAGAAGATTTTGATTACAGACGGCTGCAAAACATTTTACCATTTCCTATCTTCTAATAAGAAAGAAACACATTGAAAGCGATTATATTTTGCTTCTAAGATCAAACTGCTAGGATTGACAATGCAAACGACAGCATTTGTGTGTCATCACCCTGCGTCCGGCCTTCACCTTCTAGTGTATGTTTACTTATTTCCTATTGGCTATATCGTTCAACCTTGACATTGAATCGTCACACTTTTTGGAGGAATAGGAATAGGAAAAGCGTAGGACTTGAGTATAGAAATATCATAGGGGCGGGGTTTACATTAGAAGGGAAGGCAGGGAAGACTTCGCAGGAGGTTAGAGGTTTGTGCCGCTGTTGTAGGATTCCTATAAAAGTTTCTAAGATATTGCGGTGCCTCTTTGTCAATAATGAAACTGTGAAACTGGAGTGGTCTAATTTCTGAACCGTTTCCGTTTAGAGAGACTCCACATCCGCCGTTCATTTCTCTGATTTGTCTAATTTTAGATAAATACTGTCGTATCGTATGCTGTCGATATATTATATCACTTTCTTCTTCATTGCCCCGATTGGATTTTTGATCCGATGAGATTAGATTTCTGCTTCTAGCATTGGCTTCATTGGCCATTTAGATGCGGACGGTCCATTTACAAATATTTAAGTTAATGTATTTTTTATTTATTTATTTTTATTTAGTTACTTTCTTCGTTTATTACTCATCTGTCGATTAATTTTTGTAATTATTTATAAATAGAAAACGGACTCTAATTTCTTGAAAATGTTGGCAGTCCTATTTTTGTTTAAATTTAATTAGTTTGTAACAGCCATTGGTTAAAGTTGAATACTGCTAGTCTAAGAGATCCGAAACGTAAGCATTTTGACTATAAACTAGGATTACTTTCTAGTCTTTGGCTAAAATATTTACATTTCGGAGATTAGAGGCTGGGAAAAGCTGATGCTTTGTACGAATTATATCAGAAGACACTAGAGAATTTGTAACTCGTTACTGCGCTACAGGAGGTCTAAATGTCATCTAGTGCCTTTATATCTGCATTACAATATTTAATAATAAAAATTATATCCTACGTGGTAGTAACGCAATGGACCACGTAGATTTTTTAAGTTATGAAATCGAGCAACCGTCCAGACTAGTTTTTTTCTGTCTGATGAGTATTATCAGCGAAAACTGATATCTGATGTTTTTTTAATCTTTTCCCTGAAAGTTTATATTACTACGTTTTAAGTTTATAAATTGTAGAGTCTGCGACTTATATGCCTAATTGGAATTATAATGTCTCCATAGCGTAGTGGTTAGAGGTGTCAGGTAACGTCATGAAATGTTAAATGACAAATCCTGAGTTGAATTGAACCGTAGTGGGTTCGATTCTCGGCCGCGCTAATCTGAAATATCGTAAAATCTCGTACATGCTCGGGACTGGTTATACGGAAAATGGACTAAATTGCCTAACGGTTTAAACATGTGTTATTGAAAGTGATAGATATCAACATATTTGGTCATTTCACTATAGTGCATGCTATAATAGTAGTAGTAGTAGTAGTAGTAGTTGTAGTAGTTTGTAGTAGTAGTAGTAGTAGTAGTAGTGGTAGTAGTGGTAGTAGTGGTGGTGGTGATGGTGGTGGTGGTGGCGGTGGCGGTGGCGGTGGCAGTGACGGGGGCGGTGGCGGTGGCGGTGGAGGTGGCGGTGGCGGTGGAGGTGGCGGTGGCGGTGGTGGTAGTAGTAGTAATAGTAGTAGTAATAATAATAATTATAATAATGATATTGATAAAAATAATAATAGTTATTATTATTATTCTTTGTATTACAATAGAAATTTTACGTTAAAATCGTGGTGTTGTCTATTTTTTAAATTCCATTATCTTCCTCCTCTGTATCTACTAGACTTGATCTACTTATGAATCTTGCTGCAATTTAATACAATTTGTTGTTTGGTCGAGGCATTTTGATTTTATGATTTTAATTTTTTGCAGGTAATAGTCAAATATTCAGTAGATTTTTATTAGTATTATATTTTCACTCTAGTATTTATACAACATAAGATATTAAATCGTGCTGTAATAATTGACTGCGGCTTAGTTGACCATGGCGGACTCGTTTGAAACGTGTTCTATTGGTTCATTTGCCTGAAAATTGAAGAGTCTGATAAATAATTAATATGGTCGTCGACAGTTCTGCAGCACTGACCAGAATTTAGCTAATAACTGTCAGCAATGAGCTTTAACGAGAGAAACAGACGTTAATTGTGACGTTGGAACTAGACTTATTTTGAACGCACCGTCTCAGTGACGTCACCTTTGTTCTCATTTAATTGGCTCCTTATTATGACTCACATATTATATGCCTATGTCTTTATAAAAATATAATAATAACCTCCGACAATTTCTCTAGCGGTGTCATGGCCCGTGTCCGGTCTTCGAGATCACTTTACAGGTTCCTGGCAGGTTATTATTAATCCTTTCCATGGTTAATCATATCTTTGCTATTTATAGCGCCAATTGGTAGCAATCTCCGATACCAGATTAACCTTCCATGGGCTCAAGGGGATATCCATCATCACTTGACCGAACTGGTCTTTGAACCCAGGCCACTTGTATCCGAGGCAAACACTCTAACCCTTACCCCATATCCCCTCCCTAAATTGACTTTATTGTCTTATTGGCTCACGTTGTGTCGAGGATACTCAGAATTGATCCACCACTTGAAGTAAGAGGTTACTAGACTATATTAAGTCTCTAGGAAGGCAAAGGAAAACCTCTTCGACACGTAATTGTGAATTGGTAGAGACTTAGTAGTGACTAGCTTGTGGGACAAACGTGTTGATCGATATATCAGTCGTGTCTTTCTCACATCTATCCCCCCTACTCCATCTGCTTTTAAAATTGTCTTACCAAATCTATCCTCTCCTATTCTCTATTTCAAATCTATCCCTGTTGTATCTACTAAAATCTATCCTCCCAAAATCAGTCTTCCTCGTTTCTTTCCTCCTCCAATCTATGCTGAAATCTATCTACTCTTCAGACCTATTCTCCTCATATCTATCTTCTCTTCAGATCTTTTCTCCTCATATCTATCTTCTCTTCAGACCAGATTTATTTCGCCTCATTTTTTCCTCTCTGTCTGCTGCTTGCTGATCATCAGTCCTCGCAGAGGCTATGTGACTCCACCAGTATTGTGGAGGAATGCAAGAGTCCGGGATAGCCATCCGGTTTTAAAATTCTTCCGGTTCCTGCTTCGCTTTGTTTCATTGGTCACAGATTTCCGTCAATCAGTTGACATCACTAGTAACACCAAGAGAGCGAGAAAGAGAGAGAGAGAGAGAGAGCAAGAGAGAGAGAGAGAGAGAGAGAGAGAGAGCAAGAGAGAGAGTGAGAGAAATAAGACGTTTCTTGAGGTGTAGGAAGTAGTTAGTCTGCAACAAATGCAGATTAACGTCAGTACTTTTACGTCCTGTGCGTAGTCTAATAAAATAATATTTATTGGATTTAATCATTAGAATTAGACATAGCTTGAGTCTATATATAGATAAATAGGGGGCCTATATATATATATATATATATATATATATATATATATATATATATATATATATATATATATATAGAGAGAGAGAGAGAGAGAGAGAGAGAGAGAGAGAGAGAGAGAGTAAGCATTTCCATATATTGAATAAATATAAACTAATGTCGTCGCTAAATTTATATTTTTCGTATTTGAACAAATACGAAAGCGATCTTCCTGAAATCGATGTGTAAACTTTTCACTCGCCCATTGACTCGCCTTTTATGTCGCGGTACATTCCACAGCCTCTTAGCGACTTTTCGAAGTTTTTTGACTTTTCACCTGACGAACAAGAAGCTGCACTATTAGTCAATTAGCACTCTGGTGTTATAGTTTGGGGACCTAGAGAAGTACTATTGCTTTTCTGTCAAGTAGACGATAATATGTGGAACGACGTTTTTACTAAAGGTCTATTACTGGTAACACTTTTGTTTGCATTGGCTTGATTAGCAAAAGTCACGCAACTGCTTTTATCTAAATCTTATCAGCGGTATATAAACAGTGTAGACTTTGTAATTCTATTTGCTCGGTTAACCCGGTTACTCTAAGGTCAACACGAAGTTTATATATCGTAGATATGAAAAACTCACCTCAGAGGGTTTAAACGCGCTGTAGATGCGTAAGTTATAAGATAAGAAGATTCAAATCATCTGACTGTTGTTTCATTTATCGAAAACGATATCAGTGACGGGAGAGCCCAGGATTTGAACTCGCAAAAACTGATCCGCAGTCGGATATCTTACCAGCATAACTGAAGTCAATGTCGATTACCGACATCAACGATGACGACGATATATATATATATATATATATATATATATATATATATATATATATATATATATATATATGTATATATATATACATGTATATATATCTATATATATATATATATATATATATATATATATATATACAGGGTGAGCAAAAAAAGTGATAACACCTGTTAAAAGTTTGAATATCTCAGGCTATTGTTAATTTTTTCAAAGCAAACTTTTACCAATTAATAAAGGACTAATTTGTGATAGAGTGGCCAATTTTCATCCATTTTAATCTATGAATTGGCCAGATATACAAGTATCAGCAGAGCAACCCCCCATTTTTTACCTAAAAATGGCGTTTCCTACAATGGTAAGGGCAAATTGAACTTCATTGGCGGGAAGGAAAAGGTGAACCCTCAGTATTACGTCAATACTTTACTTTCCGAGCTGTTTGATGATTACTATGCTCTTCTACCAAATGGTTTCATCTTTCAGCAGGATGATGCTCAGGCTCATGCATCTCGTTATGCACAAGAATGGATCAGCGAGAGAAATTCGCATTTCATCATGAAGAGTGAATGGCCTTCAAACTCTCCCGATCAAAACCCTCTGGATTAGCATGTCTGGGGAACCATGCTGCATCTCTATCAGAAACGCCAGTCAAAGCCTAAAAACAAGGCAGAACTGCAGGAAGTGATACCTACCATCAATTTGGGAGAGACTGCCCCAAACTGGAATCAACAAGGCTGTCCTAGCGTTCCGAAAGCTGCTGCAGTCCTGAAAAGCAACCAGGAGGAATGCATATCGAATAGGCAGTAATGCTAGCAGATACAACTGGAACTTTCTGAACCACCACAACGACCCTTTTCAGAGCTAAAATAAAAATAAAATATATGAAAGTTTTATTTACAGTACATTCACAAATGGTGGGTTGCTCTGCTGAAACTTTCACAATTGGCCAATCTATGTACCAAAATTGATGAAAATTGGCCACCCCATCATAAATTAGTCCTTTATTAATTGGTAAAAGTTTGATTTGAAAATATTAACAATAGCCTGAGATATTCAAACTTTTTGCAGGTGTTATCACTTTTTTTACTCATCCTGTATATATATATATATATATATATATATATATATATATTGTTGATATCAATTTACGTACTTATAAATTCTGTATAGAAATCATTTGCCTTTTGGTCGTATTGTAATAAATGTTTTATTTGCAATTACAGTAACACTTCATTGTTATGGACTTATATCAATTTGGTTCAAATCGTGGGCTGGCCCGTCACTGACATCGCTTTCGAGTGAGGAAACTGACGTTAACCTTAGCTTTACCAGCTTTATAGGTAATTGTGAGTTTGATGATATGAATGGGAAGTTATTTAACCGTATCTTTGTCCGGTTTTAGGGCCAATCGGCTATTAACTTGAAAAAATAGTTTTTAACAAACTACATGTATATACAATTAAAGTCCAAACGTGATAAAAGTACAATCCCAAAGAAAAAGATGATGAGACTATTTTTCAAGTTTAGCGAACAAAATTGAGTCTAAGCGCTTTCTGAGGCTATTTAGAGGCCTCTTTACGTCTGAAGTCCATAAACTAGAATTAAATTGCTAATTCAGTAATACGCGTGTGCAACTTGTGTTGCTTTCGTCAGTCTACGAAACAAAACCGAGGCATGGTGTGTGAAAGTGGGTCAACACTAGACTGCCGTTTGACCTCGTTCTCGAGAGATCAAGAAATAATGTCTGGTTGTAATAAATAGTTTCATATGTAATAGACCAATCAGAAGGCTGTAGGCTTGTGTTAATAAGTTACAAGTTGAAAGAAAGCTGTGTTTAAATTAATGCCCAATTCCTTTCAGCAGAAAAGCTCTCTCTTTCTATCTCTCTCTCTCTCTCTCTCTCTCTCTCTCTCTCTCTTAGTGCACTTCCTACTGGCAGGTCCATGGTGTATAACGCCTCCATTCTTCTCTGTCTTCCGCTTTCCTCTTCATTTCCACATATGAGTGGGTCTTTAAATCATCTAGCATACCTAATCTCGTCCTGCCCCTGCCTCTTTTCCCTTCCATACTTTCTTCTATGACCTCTATTAATAGGCCTTCCCCCTTTGTATGTGTCCTATCCAACTCTTCTTCCTATTACTTTAGTTGATTTAATATATATCTTGATTACCATCTCACTCTCTAGTGTTCTGCCATGTAGCAGGTCCAAGGTACACATTTCTACTCACATGCTGCTTTTAACGCTCCATAAGGAGCACACCATAGATCAACGAATTAATTCCTTCAAAAAATACTGCATGCCTTATCCACACCTTAATGTAGCGTATACATGTAGCTTGGAATAATATGGCTTCTGAGATGGTTACAATTGCGCTTCCTCAGTTTTTGTTCAGTCACCCCTTACACACGTGTAGTTTGCTGTTAGTTTATTCTTCAATTTTTCCCGAACACAACGCGGGATACTCCTATGGAACGTCTAAAACCACTTGTCATAGTTACACTTTTCACCGTTGAACTTTATTATCAGTTACATTGACTTCAAACAACGCTGCAGGCCTTATCTCGTGAATGCTGAAATGTCGATTTTAAGTACGTAATTAATCGTTAACGTATAAATTATTAAATAGTGAAATACAGCACGAATACTACTGTCACCTTCTGCATTAGATTAAATGGTCAACTCAATTGTCTGTCTGGCAATTGACCTTTCTTATCTGTATGTTGCAACATTTGAGGTTTTTAATGTCGTGAAAAGAGCTAGGTCTAAAATTACGGTTGCATTGATGCATATAGCTTCAAATTTAGATTAATGAAAAATTTGGCATTATCTGACACTTCAATACGTCGCAATTATTTCGAAAAGGTTTCGTAGCTGGCAACATATAAGCTACAGAAATTAATTAAATTACAAATGAAAGTGAAATATCATCATTATGAATGTAAATAAATTCTTAGTAATAAAGTAATTTAAAGAAAATGAAAATGAATTAAAAATCAAATTAATTTATAATAAGTGTTAAATCAAAAGATCTTTATGGTTTTCTTTTTTATCGTCTATATTCAGTATCTTGGGGTTCACTGCACTGGGATTCGAGATTGAGACTTTAGAAAAGCGTTGCGATTCATTCTCAAATTTCGGCCATTTATGCAATTTTTTATCCGAACGGAATAGGTGGAGAAACCCGTGTGTGTCCGAGATGCTGAAGATTATACCTTCCGGGGACTGAACGTGTCGTAAAGAGCAATAAAGCACTAAGATTCAAACCAGCGTCAGTAAGGGCATTAGATTGGTGAGCGCCTAGACTCCAGAAATTGATACAATTACGAAAAGCATAACTCAACCCATGATTCACACCTACTCGTGGTTCAACCCAATCCGTGGTGCAACCCAACCTATGGCCATCTCTGGTCCGATTCCTCAACCGAAAACGATGTCAAAAACAGTTCAATATCAGTTTGCGTTTGTACTCTCTCTCTCTCTCTCTCTCTCTCTCTCTCTCTCTCTCTCACTGCACTGCCTATTGACAGGTCCATGGTATGTACCTCCTAGCTACTTTACTATGTATATGAAGATTCATTTTGTCTGAAGCTAACGAAGTACAACTCTTAGTCTTATGTTTGCACTCTAAGAGTCCTATACAATGTTTGGATTAAGTCTGGTCGAACAATATCTATATACTTTTCCGGAATATAGGAACGATTCCGGCCGGCGAAACGTCATTGAGATTTGTTCTTTCAATGGAATCTTCGCTACTCGCAAAGTTATAGGTAATCAGTCTATTTCCGGCTTTAAGTTATCAATGGACATTATTAATGGTGATAAATTCTAATAGATTATGTATTACTTGTGTTACGCACTTAATTGAATAACAGTGTATTGTATTAGTGTATCGGTTGTATAACAGTGTAGTGTATCACTGTATCGGTTGTATAACAATTTATTGTATTAGTGTATCGGTTGTATGACAGTGTATTGTATTAGCGTATCGGTTGTTTAACAATGTATTGTATGAGTGTATCGGTTGTATAACAGTGTATTGTATGAGTGTATCGGTTGTATAACAGTGTATTTTATTAGTGTTTCGTTTGTATAACAGTGTATTGTATTAGTGTATCGGTTGTATAACAGTGTATCGTATTAGTGTATCGGTTGTATAACAGTGTATTGTATTAGTGTATCGGTTGTATAACAGTGTATTGTATTAGTGTATCGGTTGTATTACAGTATATTGGATTAGCGCATCAGTTGTATAACAGTGTATTTTATTTGTAACAGTGTATTGTATTAGTGTATCGGTTGTATAACAGTGTATTGTATTTGTAACAGTGTATTGTATTAGTGTATCGGTTGTATAACAGTGTATTGTATTTGTAACAGTGTATTGTATTAGTGTATCGGTTGTATAACAGTGTATTGTATTTGTAACAGTGTATTGTATTACTGTATCGGTTGTTTGAGCTGGGTCGATTGCTGTAGCTCGGAGTTTAAGTATTTTTGTTAATTTTTAAAGAAATTCTGCAAATTCTAAGAATACATTATAGTATTCTTTTCTCCAATTCTCCCCATCATGTTCTACTTGAGTTTTCTCATTCAGAATCTGACCTTCAGATCTTGGTATTCAGTTTGTCGCATCTTTTTGCCAAATTTTCTTTTTAATTGATAACCCAGGTTTCAGTTTTCTGAGAAGTTAGAGCTAAACCTTTACTTGAAAACTACTGTTACTAGTTTTAAGGAGAATGTGAGTACTACCATTTGAGTTTAATTTATTAGCCTTCTTGTTGCATGGCCAGTTTTATATCATTGCAACTATGATGAAATTATATAAAAAATGTAACTAAATTAAACATTTGACGTATCTAATGTTAAGGAAGTACTACTTGCAGGTACATGTACACTCATCTTGCGGCTTGTTAAACTCAATCAATATTGTAGTACAATTAACTGCTTTTTGATTGCTCTTAGAAACTTCTAAAAGCATAAATTCCTATTGTGAAGAGTAATCTAGTAAATCCTTATCCTTTATTTAGACACAACCCGCTCTATGTCAGTTTCTTCTATTCCACGTGGAATTAAAGTTATAAATAAAAATAATATAATAATAATTAATACAAATAGTAATAATGTTAATGGTAATAATAAAAATAATGATTAGGCAGCTAAATGACCTCGAATAGACGGGCGGCGATTCTGTACTTACTGCTTAAATCGCTTTTGCAAAACCACGGGCCTTTTACACCCGGGGTAAAAAATAAAAAAAAATAAAAAAAATTAATAACAAGTTTTTTTATCCTACGCTTCTTCATTCCCGGATGTTGTCATGGACGACCCTGGATCAGAAGTAACTGGAGATCGTTTCATTGAAAAGGATTTGGAAAAGCGCGTTGGAGCGAAAGTGCATGTCTTAAATTCCTTGTCCATTTATAAAGAATAAGTAATAGTTGTAACCTTTAAATATATTAAAAGTAAAGAAAACTAAAATAAAACAAAACAAAAATATGTGTTACAAATACTAGAGCAGTCTTTGCCACCCATGTTTCCCTCTCTCTCCTCTCTCTCTCTCTCTCTCTCTCTCTCTCTCTCTCTCTCTCTAACTCTAACTCTCTAACTATGTCTTATGATAAGGTCTATATATAATATTATATATATATATATATATATATATATATATATATATTTATTGTACTTATATACTGTATACATACATATATCTATCTATATATATATATATATATATAGATATATATATATATATATATCTGAGTGCACTGCCTATATACATGTATATATATATATATATATATATATAAACATGTATATATATATATTCTCACATTGTCACACAAACTGCTCTCATCCTCATCTCCGAGCACAATGTCTAAGATTAAAGTGTTTTAACTTATAACGTTTACTAATTGTGCCGTGCTTCTGATGTGTGGACTTCGAATCAGCAGAGTGCATACCTGCGTTGTTAGATTGTATTGATTGTTCTCTATATTTCGTGATTTCTGCGACGTGACTCAGAACTAGGCATGCAGCATTGGCAACAATATTAAATCTACTACTATAACGTACAGAATTTATTATCATCATCATCATCATCATCCTCCCTTAAATCCCAGTTTAACTAGTACAGAATTGATATTTAAGGAAAATGTTACTGTCGTTTTAACTCTAGTATTCTATCAACTGGCAGTTCCAAGGTACATATTCATACAGTACTCGTAGCCTGCTTTCACGCCACTTAAAGAGCACTCCATAGATTAAAATTTATCTCTTCAAAAAGGCTATGCCTTATACTGCATACCTTATGTAGCCTATTGCTAGAGAAAATATGGGTTTTGAGGTTGTTTCCCGCTACCTTCCTCAAGTACGCGCGCAGTTAACGGTTAGTCTATTCTTCAGTGTTCCGGGTCCAACACGGGCAATTTTAACATGTGTGCAATGAAATTTCTTCTAATGCAAAAATCTATTTATTTAACTGTTAAATTTTGCTTACATATCTTCCATATGAAGTGTTTGTAGAGAGATTCGTGAAATCTTCGTTACTGAAAATTGTTGGTCGACTATTTGCGCAACAAGAGGCAAGGTCAACAGTAAATAGTTGAGTGCGAGCATATAAATAAAATGAGAGCGAGCTCAGCCAAGCTTTGATAAATTGCAAAATCTCTCAGGCAAACTCTAAAGATCCACTTGCCTTGTGAAAAAATGGACTGTAGACGCTATCGCCCTGTAGATTTGAAATTTGTGTCAATACTCTCTTTTTTATAAATCAATTAGCTTAAATATTTTCATTTTGTCTATTAGTTAATGTTTTATTTTTTTGTTGTCCTCTATTGCAACCTAATCTTCAAAAAATGTGAATACTAGTCTCACTGGTTACATAGTGTTCCATCTATCAACGAAGTTTTTCGAGTGATTTGACAGATTGACGTTTTTTCTCAAATGTAATGTTAATTCTAAATTTGGTTAATTCTGAGCTTCGAAACATTGCTGCCAAGATTATCTTAACCCACACCCAAGTTGGAATATCTTATACAAGCTCTGCCTAAACTACTTTAACAAGACTAATGCTTTAGGCCTACAACTAGTCACTGATTACTAATAACTAGCTATCTGTTTTGGTTTTTGGTGTTTTGTCCGGGACACCGAAGAATGGACCAATCGTTAACTGCACTTGTCGCAAGAGACTGCTAAAAACTGAAGAATTCAACGGCAAGCCACCTCAGAAGCTATATTTTTCCAAAGCTATGTATGCTGCATAAGGTATAGCCTTTTGTGAAGGGATTAACTTATTGTTGATCTTTGGATTCTTTCCTTATGGGTTGTGAATGCAGACTCTGAGTAGGAATATGTACTTTGGACCTGCCGCTGGGTAGAACACTAGAGAGAGAGAGAGAGAGAGAGAGAGAGAGAGAGAGCGAAAGCGAGAGAGCGAGAAAGAGAGAGTTGTCTATTTGACTATCAAAATAATGATTATTATTATTATTATTATCGCTATGACTTGTTGACTACTTACAGTCTCTTGTTCAATTTACTATACTATCATCATCATCTCTCCTTGAATCCCAGTTTAACTAGGTTCGAGATTTGCTACTCTTGTAGAAATATCTGGAACGTAGGCGCTCACTAACCGAATGCCCTTTCTGACGTTGGTTTAGAACTTAGTGCTTTGTTGCCTATTACGACACGCGCAGGCCACGGTTGGTCTATTTTTCAGCAACTCGGACACAACACGGTTTCAGCACACCGTCTCATATATGGACGAAACATATTAATCAGTTTGTCCGTATAACAAAGTGTCTTGCTCTATTTAATTGCTTATAAATTGTATGTATTAAATTGTATTGTATTATTAACTGCATTATTAATAAAATGTATTTTAGTTAATTGTAGTCTACAGTTTAATTGCTTATAAATTGTATGCAATTCCATTTTGATTCATACAGTTGACTAACACATCGACAAAGAATTAATTAAATTAATGGTAAGAATTAAATTAATTGTTGTTGTAGAATTTGATGGAAGCACCGTGCTGTGTAGAGTATGTGGAGATAGAGCTAGTGGCTTTCACTATGGAGTCCATGCATGTGAAGGATGCAAGGTTGGTACTGGATGCAAAAATATCAATAATTCCTAATTTACTCAATATGTATGTTTGTAGTATTTTTTAAATTTAATTGTATTTTTACTTAATTGTATTTTGAATCTAAATTTTTTTAATTGTAATTTTAATCTTAATTGTATTTGTACCCGCTTTTTTCATATTTGCTTATATTTTTAATAACATTTTTATTGTACTATTCTGTTACATTATACTTTTTATTTATTTTAATCATTGTTTATTATTATTGTATTTTTTACGTTACCTATTTTTTAAACAAAAACTTTTCCCCGTCTTGGCGCTTGCACCAGAAATTGCTACAAAATTTCTAAAACGAATAGAAGAGATTATAGAGGATGGATTGATGACATGGTATGAGACATAGAGCTGATGTTGATTATAGTATTATTTTTATTAGTTCACTTTTGTATAATGTGAGCCGTATACTTATTTTAATTCTCTCATAACTTCTGTATTTTTATATGACTTTATACTATTGAGCGATGCTCATTTACAATCTATTATCTATATGAAATATCATTTGAGAGGTACTGCCTTGCTCATTCTGTGAATTTTTTTATATTTAGAAAGTTCATATGCCTACTTAAACATTGGAGCGCATTATTTCATCTCCTATTGTTTCATCGTAATTTTTTGCGTCTGTTTTCAGGGATTCTTCAGAAGAAGCATACAACAGAAGATTCAGTACCGGCCGTGTCTGAGGAATCAGCTCTGTCACATAAACAGAGTGAATAGAAATAGATGTCAGTACTGTAGGTTCGTTGAGTGCCAACTTTAACTGCTAATTTAACTATTTTAATGCTTATTTTAATTATTTATATGCAATTTTAATGATTAAATGCTAATTTTGTAGTTTAATTGATCATTTTAATGTTTTAATGATAATAATAATGTTTAAATGATAATTTTAATGTAAAAAAGCAATTTTTTGGTTTAAAGGATAATTTTATACGTACTGTATAAGTCACTAGTGAAGTTAGTTTAACTGCTAACGCTAACGCTAAGTTGTAACATTTCACTAGTGACTTAGCCTATATATACGGTGTATACTGTATATTGAAATTATAAAAGTTAAGCACATAGCACCTATTTTTGCATTTTAAATTTTTCAAAATATCGACATCCAATTCCAACATTTAATCATCATCTTCGATTTAACCACTAGATTAACTAGGGTCGGAATGCGAATGAATCTTTAACGCTTACATATTTAATGTTAAATGTAGGAACTGGATTTTTGTAAATTGGTAAATTTAAAGGCCCGTAGTTAATGTTATATATGTTATGAATATAGAATTTAATGCAAAAACATTGGTTAATTGTAAATGCATTATGTTAATAATAATGATAAACAGTATATTAAATTAAAAGAAGATATTGAAGATTCACTAAATGTAAATATTTCATGTTAAATTGCATTTTAAATGTCTCGGTTCGATGCCAATATTGAAGTTTAACTGATCTATTAAACTATTGTTAATTGGAACTAAGAAACTAACAAATATCAATTAGTTTCTTCAATAATAGGTTTATTAATAAAGGAGATATTCTTAGATATCTGTATCGATTAACTTTGAAAACTAATGCTGAAATTTATGTTAAATATTAATTTTGACAATTCAATTGCACATTGATTGACAGTATTAATATTTATTAACATGGTTAACAATATCTGTTAGCTGCAGATTCAACGTATTGGTTAACTGTTAAAGCTATGCTAGTTTTGTGTTGTTAGATTTGTGTTATGAGTTTTGTGTTACGAGTTTTGTGTTGCCAGTTTTGTGTTACTAGTTTTGTGTTCCTAATTTTGTGTTACACGTTTTGTGTTTAATTGGTATTTTAGATTAAAGAAATGCATCACTGTGGGAATGTCACGAGACGGTAAGTCCAGTCTGACGCTTCAAAGCCTATGTTAAGGTCAGTTTCCTCACTCGAAAGCGATGTCAGTGACGGGCTTGCCCAGGATTTGAACCGCGCTCATACTGATCTGCGGTCGAGTATCTTACCGACTTCGCCACTGGCTCCAGCCAAAAACCAAAACCCTAAAGCTCAGTATGCAGAGCGTCCGAATTTTTATGAAATATTAAAGAATACGAATAACTGTTGTGGGTTCAATTCCCATACTAGCTACTACATTCAATGACCTCCTTTTCTTTAATTCCCTTAATCTTTGGACTGGTTTTCTGGATTTTTGAATTTTCACCTTTTGGACCTACTCTTTGCTCACAGGCTTGGATTTATCTCATCAGTGCTCGATGTTGTCATGAACGACAGTAGCACTCTAATTGTTGTTACGTTATGTTGCGTTGGAAGCATCAGTAAATGAACAAATAGACTTGACACCCGTCTAGCATTGTTGCGTTAAAAAGTGAAAACATCATGGATGATCATTTGGTTAACACAATAGATTATATTTACGCGTTGTTTTCCAGTAGCTTTCTATGTCAGAGTACCCGGTGAACCTCTTTTTTGTTCTCAACTGTTTAAACGCTTTGTTCCCGAAGTAACCGGCGCTCGTTTATTTGGGTCGCCTAATTAGCGTAACTAAAGGATACAAATCGTTTTCCTCTTCTCTTCTCTGTTTAATTTGACAAGCTTATCTCAGACAGTTGGCTGAATAATTGAAAAATATGCGGGCGATCAAGTATCGAATCCTCGCCGCGTCACTAATCAAATCCTACAACACAGAGTGACAACTAATGTTAAATCAGTTGGCACTCTTTGTTAACAGCTGCTGTAAGAATTGTCTAATATAATTGTCTCCGTTTCTGTTGCATTTACGTAATAATTGAGAGAGAGTGAGAGAGAGAGAGAGGGAGGGAGAGAGAGGGAGGGTGGAAGGGATAGAGGGAGGGAGAGAGAGTGAGGGACGGAGGGGAAGGGAGAAGATGAAGAATTTCATTGTTGTTATAGAACATTGTATATTCTGCCTTTTATAATAGTGCTCTTTAGTATTTCATTGTGCACGGTTTCACAAAGCTTCTATATTCCTTTGTTATATTTCTCTACTACAAGTTTTGATATTTTGATTGCCTTACTTATGGTGAACTTTTTATGTTTTACTTATTTTTAGCTGTTCGATTTGGCAGAGTGCCAAAACGTGAGAAAGCTAAGATATTGGAGCAGATGCAAAGAGTCAATGAGTTTCAGAGTCAGGGCTCGGGTATCGAAGCTGCGCTCGGCTCAAATGAACAGTGTATAGTGAGAATCGTTGAGGCCTATCGATCCTCATGTCAGTTTACCAAAGAGAAAGTGCAACATCTGAAAACAACGGTGTGGTTGAATGGAACCAATGTGAACTGCCCTCCAAATAAGGTCGCTTTCTCTCTCTCTTGCTCTCGAACTTTTTGTGTTTTACAAGTCCAAGGTCATATTTCTTATAAGAATTTGATGGTACACATGTTTAAACATTAGTTGATTGGAGTGATAGAATCATGATTAACTTAAATAATTAGCAATAATCTTGAACTAGATTTAATTACGTAATGGCTATTGAAATAGCAATAATTGTGAGCTGGGACGAGATTTGGCGCTCTCAGTGATGCTGCGCATCCGTTGAACGAAGTTAAGCTACGTTGAACTCAGTGAGTACTTAATTGGTTGACCCCTTTATAAGACTGATGGTTGACACCTTAAATGAAAAAATCTCGATGGTGTTGGGAAGGTTATTCTTAAATTCGGGCCGGCTGCAATCGATGCGCCATCAATAGGCAACGATTACTAACAGCCATGGATAGGAAAGGAGGAAGTAACGAAAAGTACAAACGGAAACTAAAAACATAGCACATGCGTTTGTCATGTATGTAATAATGCTGCCAAAAATCTCATTGTGTATGTAATATGTATGATCATGCAATCGTTAATTGATATCCTCTGAAAGTTGGAAAAAAATAGTTTAAATTCGCGTTAATTGCAAAGCACCGCTCTATGTATACGGATAGTTCTGTAACGATTTTAACCAATCCTGATTAGATTAATGCACTTAACTATGTCCATTGATAATTTGTTTTCCAGCGTACTTTTTTAATTAATAGTTCATTGTTCTCACATTCCACGTTCCCATATTTATCTTTTTGGATGCGTGGAATGTCCTCTGTTTGGTATATCCTTAAGGCACCCGAGGGGCCGACTGGCCTTGATACTATATTTGACACTCCCTGCCCATTTAATGGGTGCACGGGACTGAGTGCATTCATTTATATTGTGCTATACCATTCTTATTGAAAGGATTCTGCTTATGACGAGGTGGGCTCCTATGCTTTCCTCAGCTATAACTAAATCTACTGGGCAGGGGCGTCATTCCCTGAGAGAACTCTCCTATTTACACAATCTTTACTACTACCTGCCTCATTCCTCTTACTTAATTGTCTCTTGCGATACGCCATTTAAGGGGCGACTAAACCATATGAAACTTTGAAATGATCGATTGATTGGGTTTGAAATGATCGATTGAGGTGTTGACGTCCCTGACATTGCCTTATGGCGAGGAACCGGACGTTAAATTCTTATTGATTGATTGATTCCAGGCCTGTCCTCTGAATCCTGGCACTAGCGGAGCACAGGTACAGCACTGGGACTCATTTTCCGACTGCGTCATGCCAGCCATCCGGAGTATCGTCAGCTTCACCAAGGCTATCCCAGGATTCAGGCTGCTGTGCCAGGAGGATCAGGTGATACTGCTGAAGCTGGGGACGTTTGAGGTGCTGCTGGTTCAGCTGTGCTGTATGTTTGACTCACAGACAGGCACCATGTTCTTCACTGACGGGAGGGTCTATAGAAAATCTCCTAACAACGTAAGTCTTGTAATCGTGTAATATGTAATCATTAATAATAATAATAATAATAATAATAATAATAATAATCATCATCATCATTAATAATAATAATAATAATAATAATATAATAATATAATAATAATATAATAATAAGATTTATTGCAGTCTGCTTCAGCAAATCTTTTATGCATCTAGATTGCCTCGAGTAGCCGGGCGGCGATTCAGTACGTATTGCTCGAATCATTTTTATCAAACCTCGGGTTCTTTGCGCCCGGGGTAAAATAAATAAATAAATTCAATAAAAATAATGATAAGTATATTTATAAAGCGTCGCTCTGTGCTAAATTCCACAGTAGCGCTGAATGGACAGTGAAGGCCAAGTAGTCTGGTGGTATAAGACCACAATCTGTATAGCAACAAGATCTTTGCAAATCTGAAGTATGAGCGACCAATTGGTCTAAAACACAGAAATCATCATCATGTGGATATAAGTCTCTTCACTGTCTTATCTGCGTCAGTCGCCTCTTACGAACACGTGCAGTTGTCGGTATGCTCAATTCTCAAATTTCCGAACCTACTCGGACAATTCTCAATTTCCCGAACTTACTCGGGAAATCATTATGTAATGTAATGTAATGTAGGCTAATCATATTCAAATAAAACATTACCAGGCAGCTTTAGTGGTGTTTAGTCATGTACATGTAAGTGTATGGCTGTGAGTGCTTTCTAGAGAGGAAGTTGGTGTTTAGCTTAATTAAAGTACACTACGGATATACTGTATTACACATTTATGTGTAATCTCTAACTATTTTAATTTATTCTCTTGAAGGGATATTAGTGATGAGCGACTTTAGAAATTCAACTACAGATCTACTAATCCGCAGTTGGAAACCTAATTATTGAGAAACTTTCCGAACTTGTAGGACTCATTTCAATTTCAAAATCTAGCCCATTAATTTGTTGAGCTAGTTAATGAGTAGAAATAATATAAAACTAATTGAGAGGCCTGCCAAAAGCCAATATCGTTGTGTTTCTTCTGAAAGCCCACATTTTACCGTTGTGCCCAAAGAACGTGAGAGGGAAGAAGAAGAAGAAGAAGGTGGAAGTATTTAACTCTAAACATATAAATTTAAAAAGAACTTCAGTGTCGCATCGACAGGAAAGTAACTACAGTAGGTCTTATTCTAATTAAAATGCAAGGAGAGGAAAATCCAGATTTATTCATTCTCTGAAAATTCTTGTATAGTCGGATACGGATTCGAAATGTGCATTTCGAATCCGTATCGTAATTTCGATTAAAATTGTGTAAAATAATCATCGTCATCTTTCCAAGAATCCCAGTTTAATTAGGGAACTAATACGAATAAAAAGCTTTACCATTCGTTCTAAGATATTTTTTAGCAAGTTCAGGAGCCTAGGCGCTCACCAACAGAATGCCCTTTCTGACGTTGGTTTGGATCCTAGTGTCTAGTCGCCTACTATGTCACGTGTAGTACACGATTGGTCTATTATTAAGCAACCCGGACGCAACACGGGTATATTAATTTCTATAGTAGTTTCTATTAACTTCTTTAGTAGTTTATATTAACTTCTCTAGTAGTTTCTATTAATTTCTATAGCAGTTTCTATTATTTTGTTACAGAGCAGTAACGCAGTGAGCTATCTGTTGGATTCTGTGTTTGACTTTGCTGAGAGAATTAATGCCTTGGATCTGCGAGAAGAGGAAATGGCTTTATTCTGCGCTCTCATAATACTAGCTTCTGGTTAGTTGAGAAATTCAATTAAATTTCTTTTAATTTATTATTCATTACTTTATTTGCCAACGTCAGAAAGGGCATTCGGTTGGTGAGCGCCTAGGCTCCAGTAATTGCCACAAAGCTTAACGAATGGATAAATTCCCGACACTGGTTAAACTGGGATTTAAGGGAAGGTGATAATGATGACTTTATTTATATTTCATTAATTAATTAAACTCATAGGTAGTTTTGCTATTGTATTTATTAATTTGGAATTTTTATAATTTGAACCCAATCAAAGTTTTATAATAATAATATTAATAATAATAAAGGTTTAACGTCAGCTTCCTCATACGAGGATGAAGTCAGGGACGTATAGTTAAAGTGGTATAACACTTTCCTGATAAGAAGGAATAGAGAGAGAGAAATCCTTGGTACAAGGCTCTGGCTTATCCTCTAAATGTCCACTTGTTGTAAGGAAAGAGACGCTAAGATTTGTTTAAAAAATATCTTTACCCTTAAATAAATTGAGAAACTTGTAAGGACAACTTCGCTAACTGATATTTTGTTAAATAGACTAGTCACTGTAGGGTAAGTAATTGCGACTTTTGGTATCACATTTTTGTTTTATTTAAATTTTCAACGTCTTCCGATTTTTATTATACATATACAAAAACATATTGACAGAATAAATCTATTTAAGATATCGGTTAAGATATTCGACCGCGGATCAGTATATGCGGGGTTCAAATCCTGGGCTCGCCCATTACTGACATGGTTTTCGAGTAAGGAAACTGACGTTAACATTAGCTTTACCAGCTTTTTTATTTAACCTAAGGTGTTAGAAATAGAAAGTGTATAACGTAATAAGTAATAAATTATTAATAAGTAAAGTAATAAACAGAAAGTCTATAGAAAGTCTATTCGTGTCTCGACCCTGGTTAAACTGGGATTTAAGGGAAGAAGATGATAATGATGATGATATGCTAGAAAAAAGAGAATTAAAAATAGAAAGAATACAACACAGCTGATGCTATAAAACTAATATAACAGCCGAGGAATATTGTCACTATAATGAGTTACACTACAACTCTGTAGAATTATACAGGACCAAAACAGGACATGACATATTAATTTACAAATATAACCATATAATCTATAGCGACAAGTAACTTTTTATAACGTCAATTAGTTGAGTTTCTTCCTTGTTAAATACGATATTTTATTTTTCAATTATCTCTGTTTATTTCTACTACGCTGATCATGAAATAAATATCTCGTAAAAATAATAAATGTGTTGATCTATTACAGAATTGTTGATTGATTTAATTGATTGATTGCAGACAGACCGGGATTAAGAGGAGTAGAGTTGGTTGATAAACTGAGGTTGCGTGTGACGGAATGTCTCAAATCAGAGATCAATGCCAATCACTCTTACAATCAATCAGTATTCGCTAAGCTCACGCTTAAACTGTCTGAACTGAGACTGCTCAACACCATTCATTCTGAGAAACTTCTAGGTTGATTAATCAAACAATCAGTCAATCAGTCAGTCAATCAATCAATCAATCATTCTATCATTCACTTACTCACTCGTCCACTCACTCACTCACTATCTCGCTCAGTCACTCTATCACTCCGTTAGTCAGACAGTCAAATCAATCAACCAATGAATGGTTTATTCATTCAGTCAATTAGTCAATTAGTTCAAAAATCAGAAAGGTGTTCCAGTAAATTTATCTAAAAATAAATTTTAATCAATAGATTGTTGATAAATATTACACTGAATCAGCATATTAATTAATCTGTCATTCACCATATCTATCAATCAATTAGCTATTCAAGCAGTTTTGAAATTAATCAGTATCAAGAAGTATTAGATTAATCCATCGATTAATTCATTAGTCACGTGTCGAACTAGACTTTACATTCTAATATATATTTATGCTGTATTAGGATTGATTGATAAGTGAGAATTGATTTAAAGTTTAAAAAAGATAATGTCGGTTAATTGACTGTGTTGGCAGCCCGCTTAACTGATAGTCACGAGGCTAATGCGTTCGATTCCAAACCGCACTGTTTCTATGCTGCACTTAGCTCTATATTTACTACAATTCCAGTGACGATGTTTTCTTGATTCACGTTTAACGACTTGATAGACTGATTTACGTTTAAACGGATTGTTTGATTTATGATTTTGATTTATGTTTGATTCATTCAGGTTTAACGGGTTGATGTTTAATTGATTCAGATGAAACGGTTTGATGCTGAATTTATTCAGATTCAACTGATTGATTGATTGATTCAAATTTAACAGATTGAAGTTTGATTCATTTAGGTTCCACGGATTGATTGACTGATTGATTACCGTTTAGCGGATTGATATTTGATTGATTCAGATTCAACGGGATGTTTGATTGATTGATTAACGATTAACGGGTTGATATTTGATTGATTCAGGTTTAACAGATTGCTATTTGATTAATTCAGGTTTAACGGCTTGATTCATTCATTCATTCATTTTCAGCTGATTGATTGATTGATAGATTTACGTTTGATTAATTAATTGATTGATTCAGGTTTATCTCTGCCGGGAGTTGCCTGTGCTGCTGTTGACACGTCATCAGTCAAAAACTCAGCGGAAGTTCAGAGGCAAGTAAATCCTGAGAAAGCAGAGGACTTTCATATCTCTTCCACCTTAGAGGAGCCGCAGTGTCCCCTACAGAACTACTCCAGTCCTCTGACACAACAGCGACGTCAAATGGTAGACTTGTCACCACCGCACCTACATCAGAATCAACACGCGCACATCTACAGTGGTTTTCAGAATGGAACATGTCCTGTAGAACCGGATTTACGTCATCCAGTTACCGGTGCTATCCTAGATGGAATGAGAAATCCTAATTTGAAAGATGATTCAGCTTCAGTTGGTTCTGCCGCATCAGTTTCGAGTGTCGCTGAGAAGAGATTGTCTGACTACGAGTCGAGAGTGGGTGGAGGAAATGCGAACAACTGGAGTGAAGAACACCCGAGAAGCACCGGCAATACTTCGATGGAAACTTTTTCTAGTTTTTCAAGTGTTAACGATAAATTAACACCAGAACGTTCTAGTCAAGTTAAGCCTGGAAACTATCCTTGGTTCTTTCCGCACGGAAGCACCGGTGTTATTTCTGACGAGAAGTCCAGTTATTTAAACGTCACACCTGCCAGCGAATATTATGAGGATGATGAGGAGTTGAAGCAGATTACTGGTAGACCCAGATCAGGTCCGGCTAGAACACTGGAGGATCGGAGTTCTAATCCTGATGAATTCATTTTAGACACCACAAGACGCGCATCTTCTTATACCTCCGCAGTGGACTTATCGTCTCGATCGATTCTTCCTTACCCGAATCCAATCCCCCTCTCTCCTCTTTCCCTCTCTCCATCTCCTGCTCATGGTCGGTCCATCATCGGACACAAGATTGCCCTGAAGGTCGAGCCCTGCGAAGTGCTGGCCACATCTCTGGGAACATTTCATCGGGTGGCGAACAGTCTGTGGAAGACGTCGAATATGGCAGACTCGGAGGGCGTTCGAACAACTGTCGAGGTAAATGCAAGGAGTGAAGAAAGCTGCGTACCATCAAGGACTAGCGAGAGAGAGAAAGACAGAGGCGGCATATGGAAGACTGTTGAAATAGCTGGATGTGAGAGAAATGACTTGCGGAGATATTCGAACTGGGAGGGATCCGAGAATGGAGGCATTCAGGATAGTGATAAAGAAATAATGAGAGCGTCTAGAGACAGTGAAAATGCGACTGAACGAGAGGCTCAATGTCCGGCTGATATTTCTTCTGCTACTTCTCCTAAGGAGGTATCCCACTGCCGCACAGGACTGAAAAGATATCTTGACGATTCCATCGCTTCATCTCATCAAAAGGTAGCTGCTGCGCTTGAATCACTTTTAATTTTTTAAGTTCAAAACACCTCTTTTTAGAAATAGAGATGACGTCAAATATGTAGTTGATGCTAATGTTAAAGCATTAATCTCTTAGATTTTCATAAATTCAATCTCTTATGTTAATAATCACTTGCATGCTTCGCGGTGTCTAAGCCTGTGATAGGCTTGACTTTCAGTGTAAAGCTAAAGTTAAGATTAATTTCTGCAATGTAATGAATACTGTTAGACACGACCGACTGGAATCGAAACCATAACTTCCGAATGTGCAAACAATACGACACCAATTCGACTATCCTTCGGTGTTATCTCTTCCATTTATTTGCATGTAGTACTTTAAATTAAGGTATTCTGATACTGTATTTAATTAGTTTTATTTCTTATTTTACAGATTATGCGATTTTGGCAAGAAGACCCTGCGATAGAGAGGAATGATGCAGCAGCGATGCGGGAAAACTCGCATTTTAGTCCTGATCACGCTAACCTTTCATATCCAATTAATTTGTTAAAGCGCGATCATGGCCAACAAGAAGAAGGTAGAACGAGAATTAGAGAAATTGAACCAGATATTCTTAACCATGATATAAGTTCATTAGATAACAGAGCAAATATTGCTGGCGATGATGTAACCAGTATTAGAGAGGCTGGAATATTAAATGATAGTCGAATAAATGACAATTATATTAACCATAGGGACGAGAGAAAAGTTTCTGGTGACGACAAATATGGAATGGTATTGTACAGAAACGGGGGCGATCTTTACGAGAAGTCTGTTACTAACAGTCGCGCTCAATCAATTAGAAGATCTAATGAAGAAAATGTTGGTGAAAATATCGAGTCACCTCCTGTACATAATCGCTATTCGCTTAACGCAATGTGCCTAAGCAACGGCAATAAATGCGAAGAATCCGCCTCGAGTCCAAAGTCAGCTAGAGTTAAATCAGTGGAAGATATTTATAACGACGGATCACTTGAGTTTAGAAATAGAAAAAATGTAGAACGCGTCGAAACAGAACCAGAAATATTGAGTGGTGTAAGAGAAGACAGCGCAATTCTCAGAGATACATATAAATTGCCCAGTCCTGAAGACTATAGCAGGAGGACTCTAGGGTTGATTGCGCCCAATGCTAACGGTAGATCGAGTATAGTTGAAGTTGAAAACTGCCAGAAGTCATTTGATCGCGAACCTGTGAGAACAAACAATGTATTGCTTCATATACGTGACGTCGGCAAGTTTTCCTCGTTTGGAACAGAGCGTGTCACGTCAACGGAACTGTTACGTTTAGATGATACGAGAATACCTCCTGAAATATATAATTCTTTGGAATTAACTGCCCTGACACCTCCTAGCAAAGATACAGACGTGAAGTCATCTTTTTATCGTAGTCCAATCTCTCCGATTCATTCATATCGCTTAGCCGATCCAGGTGAAAGATTTAATTTGGGATCCTCTGCTCTACCGCATTTACTTAGACCTCGACTAGACTCCTATACTAATTCTCCGCTACCAGCAGACATTCTGCAGAGCTCAGCTGCTGCTCGTTATAATCAGCTTGCGCTGCAGATGAGAATGATTCAGATGCAGCAGCAGCAGCTGTTGCTTGAACATCAGCTGCAGCAGTGAAGTTCAGCAGCTGTTGCTTGAACATCAGCTGCAGCAGTGAAGCACAGCAGCTGTTGCTTGAACATCAGCTGCAGCAGTGAAGCACAGCTGCTGTTGCTTGAACATCAGCTGCAGCAGTGAAGCACAGCAGCTGATGCTTGAACATCAGCTGCAGCAGTGAAGATCAGAAGCTGTTGCTTGAACATCAGCTGCAGCAGTGAAGTTGAGCAGCTGTTTCTTGAACATCAGCTACAGCAGTGAAGCACAGCAGCTGTTTCTTGAACATCAGCTGCAGCAGTGAAGATTAGCTGCTGTTGCTTTAACATCAGCTGCTGCAGTTTTCTGGACATTTTACTTTTGCTATTAGACTTAACTTTTGTTTCTCATAAAGGTCGTTGATTTAGGAATGAAAATGTTTTGCTGTTTTTATTTAGAGATACACATTACACGCCTCCCATACATCGTAGCCGATGATAGATCTAGTCAGGGACTCGTTTGTTTTGCATGCAGCAGCCATTGGCTCGACTCTTTTGTCTTGTCGTAGAGATCTTAATTGAATGAAAAACAAACGTCAAATACAAAAATTCAAAGTTCAGTTTGTGAACTTCCTGATATGATTATAGTTGATATTTCTGTTGTTATTAGCATTACCTTCTTCACTAATTTATTTCTCTATGTTGTGTTTGAAAGGTTTTCATATTGTAATCAATAGATACGTAGTTCTGATATTCAGTTTTCAATTTTGAGGTATAGAGGAAACACTCCCTGTCTTAAGTGTGTATTAATTTGTTAAAATTAGTATATTAACCGAATTTAAATTATCGCTACTAAGCAAAATGTCATTTAATAAATGATAAGGTTGCTCTGCCAGTGCTGCCTGAGACGTCCCTGATATCTTCGTTTAATGACTTAGAGGGTGTTAGGCTTCTATCTCTTGTATTGTCATTTTTGAAGGTATTTCTAACTGGAATATTTCATTGAATACATGCCAGTAAATAGAAAGTACTGCCGCAACTAGCTGTGATTTAACTTTTAGTGACTGTTTCATTTATTCCTTAATTTGGTGCTTTATTATCTGACTGAATTCATAGACTGGTTGACCGATTATCTGATTGTACTATTCTAATAAAGAGCTGAATAAACTTCTAAAACTATGTATCTCTGCATGATCGATACATTTATTATCAGCTTTATTACTGCCTAAAGAAATAAGTTAAATATGATTGATTAATATTGATTCATTGATTGATATTTTAGAAATTTACTCTATATTACGAAATGGTTAAAGAAAAAAAATTATGTAAAATCAAATTTAGTAAATGATTTGTAGAAAACCACTGCAAAGAAGTTTATTTAACTTAAAACCCGGAGTATCCAATAGCATTCACTCAACTTTAACACAAATCACTGCCGCCTATATGTTAGAGGCGACTGCTTTGATTTCTGTGATTTGACACTGTGATTTCTCACGCATGACAAATTCACGGTAAAAGGGTAAACTCTACTGGCTCAATTTGTGTATACTTCTTCTCATTGTGAGATTTGTTTTATTAGGCATTAAAGTTTATACTTTATTAATGTTTAGCCTTTAGAATTGAGGTATTAAGATTGAATTGCCTGAAGTGCGTAAATTACATTAACCCGCCCCCGCCCCCCCCCACCCCTCTATGAACTACCGTAAAAAATGTGGCTTCATTGCATTGTAGGAGATGAGATATGGAAGACTGTAATTGAAAATGAGCTTTTAACTAATGGAAATGGGAAAGTTTTCTCGTCCGAAATATTAAATATTAAATTTGAATTATTTAAAATTATTCTTACAGTCATTCTTCTAAGATTTATTTCTGTTAATACTGTTCAAATAGTTATTGGTATTTTATCGTGTGACACAAATTGCACAACTACGTGTAGATGTGTAAATATTGAATGTTGGATTGATGTCGATTAGTCCAAATATAAATATATTCACTGATTTAATAAGTGAAATTCTTTGAAATTAGTTTTATATCGAATGAACAACTATTGACGCTATTTTTGTTTATTTACCTAGTATTCTACTGTAATCTACTAAATTTATAAATGATTTTATGCCATTTGAAAGCATCGTTGCTGAATTTTGATAATATATGTCATTTAAAAGACTTTTCTGTAAGAAATTAATCCAGCCTATGGTAAAGCCTAGTACTTGGTAATAGTTGGTTTAACGGTTTTGATTTAGCCTTTAAATTCAGCATTTTTCTTATTTGACCCTTCTGGATACGCCATTCAATTGGCATATACTGAAAATCTAAATTTTAACAAATCTGAAAGCACGAAGAACATAGTACATTCTAGCGAACATATTTCTACCTAACGCAAGCCTATGCTTGCGATATGTTGTAGATATGTACTAATATGTAAATATGTATATATTTTTGCTCTGTTAGTAATTATTGGCAGTGTAGTTTCGGTGGACATGTAGACAACTAGCTTCTTCAGCTGTTTCGCATAAATCTGATAGAATATAAATTCATTGATTGTTTGATTGATTCATTGAGTGATTGATTGATTCATTGATTGCGAGGATGTCAGGAGAAATATCGTATGACTTGTTGCAACGGCTACCCTTATGTTAAACATCTGTAAAGTATTTTAAACCAATTTTAACGTCAGTTTCCTGGAATGTTTTCCAAAACCTATCAGTGCCGGGCTGATAAATTGATTTGAGAGCCGTTGACGTCAAAATCAACGATGACGTCAGAAACCAGTGCCATATAGTATGGCACTGGTTTCTGCTAGCACTGGTTTCTGCTAGCACTGGTTTCTGTTGGCACTCGTTTCTGCTGGCACTGGTTTCTGCTAGTACTGATTTCTGCTGGCACTGGCGATGGTCGACCCACTGATGCCAGCAGCGATGATTGCGGCATGTGTGATAAAGGCACCGGGAGTGGCACCAGTGCTTTTAGGCGCCGATGATAGTGGTAGCAGTGATTTTAGGCACCGATGATAGTGGTACCGATGATTTGGTTTTAGGAAAGGATGCGGCACAAGAGAAGCACTAGGAGTAATGCGGGTTCTTTGCGAAAGAAGCTTAGAATATGGAAATGACGTTTTTGTATGCTTTGTAGACTTCGAGAAGGCCTTTGAATAGGATTGATTGGATAACGATGATGAATATCTTAAAAAGCATAGGAATTGACTGGAAAGATAGAAGACTAATTTTGAACTTGTACATGAATCAAAGAGCAGTAATCAAAATCCAACAAGAATACTCAGAAGAAGGTGAAATATGACGTGGAGTAAGACAAGGTTGTAGCATTTCGCCGCTGCTGTTTAACATTTACGCTGAGGCAATGATGGAGGAAGCCATGGAAGAAGGAATAAAAGTAGGAGGGAAATTTTTACAAGATATACGATTTGCGGATGACCAAGGAAAGGTTGCGGTCAGCCAGATTGGACTGCAGAAGATAATGGATAGGCTGAATGATACGGCATTGAGGTATGGCATGAAGATTAATATAAAAACGACGAAGGTTATTAGAGTGTCCAATAATAAAGGTGAAGTTAATATCACAATAAATGGTACGACATTGGAACAGGTAAGGAGTTTCAAATATTTGGGTCATACTATAACCGATGATGGGAAATGTGAGACAGAAATATGCAGTAGGATTGCACAAGCAAAAGCAGCCTTTGGTAGTAGAAAAGAACTATTAACAAAAAGTCTAAAGAAAGACACAAAGATAAAGATAGTGAAAACTTTGGTTTGGACCACGCTATTGTATGAATGTGAAACATGGACCTTAAGAAGGAAGATATTAGGAAACTGGAGGCATTGGAAATGTGGATTTGGAGAAGAATGGAGAGGATTAGCTGGACTCAAAAGGTTACAAATGAGGAAGTCCTGGAGAGAGTTGGCACAGATAGACAGTTGATAAATGTATTAAGAAATACGAAGAAAGAAAAAATAGGCACCGGGAGTGGCACCAGTGCTTTTAGGCGCCGATGATAGTGGTAGCAGTGATTTTAGGCACCGATGATAGTGGCACCAGTGATAAAGGCACCGATGATAGTGGCACCAGTGATAAATGCACCGATGATAGTGGCACCAGTGATTTCAGGCACAGATCATATTGGCACCAGTGATAATGAAACGGATGATGACTCTAGGTGAATTCTTTTTTATGAGTGGCTACTGAATGGCTACAATTTGGTTCTATTAGTTGACCGATTGATTTCGACATATAGCTGTCCGTCTGTAATTTATTTACTAACTTTCTATCATTTTATTTCTATATTATCAATAGTGTTACGACTTTATAAATATTTACCGGGTGTATTTTTTAAACCTGCGGATTTGAGACAGTCTATTTGTATCCCGACCCTGGTTAAACTGGGATTCAAGGGCTGATGATGATGATTTTAAACTTGATTGTTTTAAAATCGATAGTTGATAGCATGCCCTTCATTTTGAAAAAAAAATTATACGACTGTCTGATAATCGACTTACATAGAACGATAACACAGGCTTAAGCCTTCCACTTTCATTTCTGAGAAATTTAGAAAAGCTGCCGAGTAACCTATACATTGTAATATATATTTCTAATATTTGTATATTTAGAAAATACTTTTAATTATTTTATACAAAAGCGCAAAGGTTCTATAAATGTCAACGAATTCATTCGTTTGAAGTTGGAATTTTGTTGACTGATTTACAGTTCACTGTAGTTTCGTTTGTGTGATATTTCACATTTACTGACAGCTGTAATTCTTGTTTAAAATATCAATTGCTTAATTTTGCTTGTCTTACCATTCAGCTTTACTGTTGAATTGACGGAATCCCTAATAGCATTACATTTGCTGTAATAAATGTAAGGCCATTGTAATAATAAATGTAATAATACTGTAATCAACTTCTATTATACATAATCGGCCTGTTCTCTCTATTAGCAATAGAATGTACTATTTGTAATTTAATTGAAATACAATTTAACTTCGCAACAATATCTAACTTATCTTAAAATATCTGCTTAAGTGACGAACATCTTTCTGTATTTATGTATTTTAATTGTGTTGACGATTGATTTTGCGTAATTAGGACGTCGAGCGTCTGAACAGAGATTAAAGAGCAGAGCAGTAAACCTATAGTAGCCTAGATGTAGTTTAATATGTTACCATCTTTACAGTTAATCGTTGAAATGATTATTCACAACTAATTCACAGTTCACGTCTTTTCAACATAGGCTAATTCGAGCATAGCCCTTTTCTGTAGCCCGGTTTAATTTCTACGTTTTTGTTACTGATAAAAACATCTATTTTCATGAAATAAAAGAGTAGAACTCGAATGTTCTGTTCGTGTTGTTTTGAAATAAAATTAAGACTTGTTAATATGTTTACCATTTAGTGTCTTTTAACCAAAATCTGTTCTCTCTCATTCCCCCAAAAAATTGAAGACCAGAATATTAAGCGATTTATCTAAGGGCAATGCAATGGTTCCCGTGTTACGTCCTGGTCTCTGCTAAATAAACCAACCGTAAAAGCAAGTATCATAAGAGGGGACAAAACATAAAGAAATAAGCTAAACCAAGTTAAAAGTCAGTTTCTTGCTCGATGGCATATCAGTGACCGGAAGAGAACTGCATTCGAAATCTGCAGCAACCAATCCGCTTGACGAAAAGATACGGAATATTTTGGGGTAAGCTACTTAGTAAGAAAAATTCTACACAAAAATATTTTCCTGTTAGTATTACGGAGCGATTAGAGGTTTTATAAAAAAAAGTTTGTGATAAAATCTGAAAATTTTCAAATATACCTCTTCCGCTAGAGCTAGAGATGACGCTAGGGCTATTTTATTTATTTCGTTTATCACATTATACATGTAACTATACGTGTCAATTCTTGCGCACAAAATGTCAAGTGTATGCGTGAACGAAAAACAAAGGCCAACAATGGCACTTACATGTTCCTACAAAACTACAAAAAAATACAATAGAAATTTACAATGCATGATCATAATGGCACAAAGTAAAAAAAGCTAAAAGTAAAGCTAATGATAACGTCATTTTCCTCACTCGAAAGCGATATCAGTGACGGGCGAGCCCAGGATTTGAACCCGCACATACTGATCCGCTGTCGAATATCTTACCGACATCGCCACTGGCTGAGCCAGTGGCGACGTCGGTAAAGTATTAGATAGACGACTCAATTGATTTAATTAGTCTAAAAGATTAAAAATTCTAAAAACAAAAAGTCTTAGTGAATTATTGTTAGTATTATAGCAATTATTAATATTAGAGCTATAAGTATTATTATTAGAGCTATTGTAATAATTAATTGGAGCTATAATTATTATTACTATTATTATTAGAGCTATTATTATTATTATTATTATTATTATTATTATTAGAGCTATTATTATTAGAGCTATTATTATTAGAGCTATTATTATTAGAGCTATTATTATTATTATTATTATTATTATTATTATTATAATTTTGTTGGGGTCGGCATTTAAGCAAGCCGGCTTATATTTACCTTGCTCTGAAGTAGCATAATAATAAGCTGGTATCGGCTCAAATCAAAATAATATTATAATCTTCATACTATTTAATATAATTATTATTATTGTTATTATTATTATTATTATTATTAAACGTTGCTGGTAGCAGCAGCGTTTAATAATAATAATAATAATTGTTGAAGCAGACTGCATTATTATTATTATTATTATTATTATTATAGTTATTATTATTAAATCTATTATTATTACTAAAGCTATTAATAATAATAATAATAATAACAATATTATTATTGTTATTATAATTATAATTTTTTAAATTCTTTTTACCCCGGTGTAAAGAACCTGGGGTTTGATAAAAACGATTCAAGCAATACGTGCTGAATCGCCGCCCGGCTATTCGAGGTCATCAATCGGCTTAAAAGAATTGTTGAAGCAGACTGCTTGAAATCATTGCAGTCTGCTTCAACAATTTGCGATTTTATAATTAAAATCTTTTAAATTATAATTATAGTTATAACAATAATAATGATAATTATTATTATTATTATTATTGTTGTTGTTATTATTATTATTATTATTATCAATGTCAGAAAGGGCATTCGGTTGGTGAACGCCTTGGCTCGAGAAATTGCTACAAAAACTTAAACGAATGGATTTAAAATCTATTCGTATGCCTACCCTGGTTAAACTGGGATTTAGGGGGAATAAGATGATGATGATGATGATTATTATTAATATTAGAACTATAATTATTACTGGAGCTATTATTATTAGAGCTATTATTATTATTTCAGTTGCTAGAATCTTAAGCTGAAGCTAGAGCTGTTGTTATATTTCGAACAACTGTTTAGCAGAAGCTGTTGCTAGAACTAGAGCCGTTGTTAGAGCTACAGCAGCTGCAAAAGCTAGAGCTGATGTTAATCATGTTACAGCTAGAGCTGCTGCTAGAGCTGCTGTTAGGGATAGAGCTGCTGCTAGAGCTTAAGCTGCTGCTAGACTTGCTGCTAGAGCTTAAGCTGCTGCTAGACCTGCTGCTAGAGCTTAAGCAGCTGCAAGGGCTGGTCTGTAAGCCAGCACATGGAGACTATGACGAAGGATGAATGTGAGCCACATGTAGAAAGTGTGGAAGTGAATAGGCTCACAGCTGCTCATCCAGGATTCAAATCCTAGAGTCCTGGTGCAAAACCTCTAACTACCTGGCCTGGAAACAATCAAAATAAAACTATAACGTCTATAGTTTAACAATATTTAAATTTATTTTTATTTATTTCTCAACTCAAAATTCCCGAAGAGATGACATATAAGCAAATGAGAAATTGAAGCTGACATACCAGTTAGATATAAAAAATAGGATTTTGTTAATTAGGAGGAAAAATGAAATGTTATTCTATTGTCCTAGTTCTTTTGAATTTATTTTTAGTCTATATATATATATATATATATATATTTAATATGTATATATATGAATATATATATTATATTATATGTATATAAGTATATATATTCATATATATATAAATGTATATTATATATTGGGTCTATATATATATAATATATATATATATAGACCCAATATATAATATACATTATAATATATGTATATATAATATATATATATATATATATATATATATTTAATATATATATTTTTTTTATATACCCCTGTGTTGTGCTCGGGTGTGGTTGGATCACTGCAGAATAGAGCAACCGCAGACAATCTGAGGCGTGTACGTAAGAGGCGACTAGAGGCAGGAGCTGAGGATGGCAAGAGGGGACCCACCTCACCATGAAATATTTTCCCCAGGATTAAATGATAATTAATCCACCTAACTGAGGAAGGCAACGAGAAACCACCTCAGAAGCCATATTTTTCTCAAGCTATAGGCTACATAAGGCATGGATAAGGCATAGACTTTGTGAAGGAATTAACTTGTTGATCTAAGGTGTGCTCTTATGGAGCGAGAAAACAGACTTTGAGTATGAATATGTACCTTGAACCTGCCACTCGGCAGTGCACTGAAGAAGAAGAAGACGAAGAGAGAGAGATATATATATATATATATATACATATAATATATATATATATATATATATATATAGAATATATAAATATATCTTATATGTATATACATTATATGTATATATATTATATGTATATATATATATATGTATATAGATATATATATATATATATATATATATATATATATATATATATATATATATATATATAGTGTACATATACTAACATATATGTATCTATTTATTATCTATTTATTTTAATATATATATATATATATACGTATATACACGTATATATTAATATGTATATCTATATATACCTATATATGATAGGCCTATATACACAATATATATAAATTTATATTTATATAATTATATATGTATATTAATATGTATATAATATATATATATTATATATGTATATATATATATTATATATGCACATATATATTATATATGTGTATATATATAATTGTACACAATAATATATGCATATATTGATACATACATGTATAATTATGTATTTGTATCTATATCTATACATATATATGCATGTATAATTGTATATATATATATATATATATATATATATATATATATATATATATATATATATATATATATATATATATATACAAGATATTCATATGCAATTATCCAATACCTAGATGCCACTGCTAAGGTGTAAAGTATTCTTCAGAAGGGCCTCGCTTGTGCTGTAGTGAATGTGATAGTAGAAGCTGGATGACTAATGTTTGGTCACTGGACCAACAATGAGAGGAACATTCAGCTATGCACCGATGTGTAGTACAATGGTGACTGGACATATTTACAGTATTCCTAAAAAGGGATGATGTCCTAAATATTCTTTGTGATAGTTCGTATATTTACTTGGATTGAAAATTTTTATTTGCACTCTAAGTAAATATGCTGAGTGGTATATATTAATATGATGATCGTATGGTTAAAAATGAACAAAGTCAGGAGGCATTCTTCAGATAAAGAGTATAAATGTATAGCGCCAGTGCTTTATAAAATTTTGTGATTAAACTATCTATATGCATTAATGATAAGAAGAACGACGGAGAAAAGGGAAGGCGTATCTACCGTGGATCTACCAGTAGGCAGTACACTAAGTGTGAGAGAGAGAGATTCACTAAAATGGTTAAAGTCTAGTTTAGCGTCAGTTCTCTGCTTCAAAAGCCTGTTAATGAAGAAGAGAGCACTTGATTTGATTTGAACCTGCACCTATTTATTCTCCATCTGTCAAGTTGCTAGTGTGCTACCGGCTCAATTCTTTTACCAAATATTCTCTTCAGCTCTGTAATGAGCATTGGAGAGCAACGTAGCAGATAATGACATTGAAAATGTGCACGAGGAATCGAGGACTGGCATTTGGAAGAACATTTAATAGATAAGCTGAGAATACATCAAAACAACTCAGAAATATTTTACATTTAGTGGTATAGCTTACAAAGTGCCAAATTAAATTTCTTCAACAATAATTTTAAGTCATATATTACTTTTAAAAATTGATTATTGATGAATAATCAATTTTCAAATGTAATATATGACTTAAAACTATTATTGAAGAAATTTAATTTTGCACTTTGTGAGCTATACCACTTAATCCAAAATATTTGAGTTGTTCTCTCGTATCTTCCCACGTATAACCGTTTGTCTGCTCTTTCAAAACTCTAGGTTGTGATTAATCTATGCTAACTTTCCCGGATTTCACAATATTTGCATTTTGTGAATGAAATGAAGACTTCAGAACCTCAAAATTTAAAAAAACCATTATCATCATCATCATCATCTTCCCTTGAATCCCAGTTAAACTAGGTAGGGTAGGGATTAAAACTGAAGCCTAGGCGCTCAGAAATCGAATGCCCCTTCTGACGCTGGTTTGAATTTTCGTACTTTGTAACCTTTTACGATACGTGCAGTCCACGGTTGGTTTAATCAACAGCAACCCGGACACAGTATGGGCAAACTGCAGAAAAACAATGGTCCAGAGATTTAAAAAGAGGGGCCAGTTCTCTCACTACCCCACCCCTTATGTTACTAGCTACATGGGTAACAGAAATGCGCATATTCATCTTTGAAGTCTAGTGGAATATAAAAGCAGAGCACGTGCACCTCGTCCTGTTAGAATCTCTATGTCGCAGAATCTTAACCCATGACGTTTAATATTTGACTTTTTAAAATTATAATTTTAAAGCTTTTTATTATAATTTTAAATTATATGCTATCAGATGTATTTGTAATTTTAATGGTTTTTATTATAATATTAAGTTAACTGTTATCAGATGTATTTGTACTGCTTGTTATAGATCCGAATACAAGAAATAGATTAGCAATAGATTAACAATAGATTAGAATTTCTAGACAATAAATAGTTAGCTAATACAGCTTCTCGGGGACATAAAATAATTATAGCGTAATAGAAACTTCAGCTATTTGTGAATTAGATATGTCTTATTCGAAAAAGGATTAGTAGGTGCAGTGTTCAAATCCAGTGCTCTCCCCGTCACTAACGTGATATCGAGTAGGAAACTGACGTTAAAGCTGGCTTTGGCATTTTATGGGCGCAATTACACTGAACTATCAAGCCTGTGAGCGGTGATTCATCGTCGAGTGAATGCATGTGATAGCAGTAGCATTTCATTTCAAAGAGTTCGCCAGATGTCTGATGTTGAAGTGCTATTTTCGAATTTCCTTTGCAAATATTGCACCATTAAATTTTATGTGAAAATAGCCTACTAAAATGTATTAAAAGATAATAAAAGAATTAAATTGACAGAAATAGTTAGAAATTTTACTTACTGTTTACTTTTAGTTTTAGTTTTAGTTACTGTTCAATCAACACTCACATATATTGAATATTCTTGGAAGACAGTTAAGTTACATTTAATTACAGTCCCAATGTTTTGCTATTTGCATTTACTTTTACAGACACATCGAATATAATTTTTAAAAGATCATATTGTATGAGATATCTATAAATTTGCGTTTTACTTTTAGGTACTGCTTTTACACATTGCTCCTATTAATTTGTAAAACCGGTCTAATTATGTTAGTGCCGTCACGGCCTTTATTACCGATCACACATAAGGTTGAACTTTCTGCCTGCACGCACATTATGTTTATCAGAATTGTATTTGATGTGATGAACAAATAAATAAATAAATAAATAGTGAATAATCTTACAGCCCGACTATGGCGGAATTGACCGAGTGGCGAGAAGCTTATAGAAAGGTCTCAGAAATGGTAAGACAATGTTCTATAGGAAATGGAGAAACTCCAGTAAATAGTCCCGTGTTAGTTCATCTGTTAGAAGTTACCGATAGGTCATGCTCAGCCGAACATAGTGAACTTTTTGAACTTCATGATAACCGCATGGCGACTAATTCTTTGGAAGAACATGAGGTCAAGGTTGATACAAGTGACGATGATGATGAGGTTAGTAACTGGGTCAGTGAGGGTGATGTAGCTGCGGCATCAGAGAAAACTGAGCAACAGAGAAATGACTCAGCCACTTCTGTTGTAACAGCTGCTGTGATATCTGCTGCAACATCTGCTGTAACAGCTGCTGCGACATCTGCTGCAACATCTGCTGTAACAGCTGCTGCGACACTGGTTCCAATAGAAAACGAAAACTCTATAAACAAGATATCTCGTATGGCAGTTGCATCAGCAACAGCCATTGATGATTATCCAACATCTGTTGTAGGCGCCTCTAACGCAACAACTGTTGATTTAGTAGATATCAATTCAATAGATTCCAAAGAACAGATGGGAATGGATAGTCCAACAGTAGTAGATTCAACAGAAAGTGGATCTATAAATAGAAACAGTAGCAGCAATTGCAGGATAGTGAACAACGTAAACACGAGTAGGCCTATTAGCGCAACAAGTGGTGTATGTAGTAGTACAAGGACTGGCTCACATAACAGAACTAGTAACCACAACAGTACTATGATGGAGTCTAGTACAAACAATAGTACTATGATGGGATCTAGTACAAACAACGGTACTATGATGGGATCATGTAGAAACAACAGTACTATGATGGGATCTAGTACAAACAACAGTACTATGATAGGATCTAGTACAAACAACAGTACTATAATGGGATCTAGTACAAACAACAGTACAACCTTCACTCTCAGTCACAATCCTAGCGGTAGTACAAGAGAAACAAGGAGCGAAACAAACAGTTCAAGCTCAGCTACACTAGATCTTGCTCTTCTCTTTGATCGTCTACTCGACAACTTCTACACGGAATCGTTCCTGTGGATCTACACCACTGTGCTCCTGCACCCAGACCTACGCGACACCCTCTTCTTGCTCGAGTTCCTCTCCCGAGGTGTGATACAGTCCAGCGTTGAGCAGACTCTCATCAGCACTCTCACGGGTTTCCTCAGTGGGTACCGGTATAGCAGAGGTTTTGTAGTGAACGAGGCACGAGATCTTGTATCTTGGACCTCCAACTATCGTCAGAGTAGATCAGTATTTACTAGTCAAAATAGAGCGTTTGTTCCTCCAGGTCATGTTTTAACCAATGAGAGAAGCTTTGGGCAGTCACGTGATGTTGTTGATAATAGATCGATCTCTACGATTGGTGAAAGATTAGCCAATGAGAATGCGTTTAACAGATCGGATGAAGAAGCAATAAATGATAATGAATATAACAGATTAGTAGATCTAATTAATACAACTGAATCAAGCACGTACGTTGATGAATTAATGAATGAAAATGAATTTCACGAACTGATACACCGAGAAGAAAGCTACTCCGAGCTTGGCAGAGAATCTCGGGAAATACTTCCAGCTCAATATTCGCAAATGACCCATCAAACATCTGCCAATCTAAATTTCAATGTCACATCAGGTGCTATCAATTCAACCGATTTAATAGGAGAATCTGACATACCAGAACGACTAAGAGCAGCTTCAGTGGAGCTTGGCTTAGTCCTTGACCCCCGACAAATGCTCAGATCTTATTGCGATGTTGTGAAGAACCTTGCCGACTGGTCTGCTAGGGGCAGACTGGTTAGACCACGAGCTCGTAGACCTTCGTATCTGCCTCTCTCATCATTGATCTCCTCAGCACCCACAGTGCCAATAGCATCGTTGAGTTCATCGTCATCTTCAATATCGTCATTGCACGTGACATCATCCAGTCCTTCTGCTTCCAACACAGAGATGACGTCTATGACTGTAGCAACCTCCCATCTGTCCAGAGTGGTTGTTGTGGAGCAGAAGGACGATTCAAAAGTCAGTCTTAGTGCATCGAGTTTTAAATACGACGAAGAACTGGCAATATGCAAGTCATTCACAACTTCTGCCAGCATGGAAACAAGCAAAGCCTCTTGTGAGATCAAAACAACTGAATCACTAGCTACAATTTCAGTTGTTCATTCAGCTAAACCAGCTGTTCAGCCAGCTGAACTGCTGGCAGCAACTCCAGCTGTCCACACATCTGAACTGCTGGCAGCAACTCCAGCTGTCCACACATCTGAACTGCTGGCAGCAACTCCAGCTGTTCACACAACTGAACTGCTGAAGGCAACTCCAGCAGTTCACACAATTGAACTGATGGCAGCTACTCCAGCTGTTCATACAGCTGAAGTACTGGAGGCAACTCCAGCTGTTCACAGAACTGAACTGATGGCAGCAACGCCAGCTGTTCACACAACTCAACAGCTAGAGGCAACTCCAGCTGTTCACAGAACTCGGAACAACTCCACTCAACCTTGTTCATCGGTTGCCTCACAGGAGTTCCTGGGTGATGCCATATCTAATGAAGCCACGAGTCCTACGGCTGCTACTTCCGGAATAAGTGTCCAGGAGTCCAGTCAGCTCTGGTTGAATATTCCTAGACCGCCTCCACCGTATCCTGGCTTCCTGCTCCACTTTCTGTAAGTATAGACAACTCTTTCTGTAAAGTAGTCTCGAAGACCGAGTTCGGCCATGACACTGCTGTATAAGCTTTCGTTGTTTATAATAATAAAATGCTTTCATTCGTCAGTTTAAAAGTTTATTTAAATTTTATAAGAAAGGTTCTAACTTATTTCTACTTATATTAAGCTGACTTCCTAATCGTAATTATCATAATTTCATTTATTTTGTGCTTGATTAATTTTTCTTTATTCGTGAGATGCCCCTATATTTGAACTGTTGATATCATTCAATAATTTTTATATTAATTCACGTCAGTTGATTTTAATTATCATGGTGGCACAAATTTCCTTTTACAAAAATTTAATGTTTAATTATTTTCAGTATTTTATATTTTAAATGTTTGATTATTTTCAGTATTTTATATTTTAAATGTTTGATTATTTTCAGTATTTTATATTTTAAATGTTTGATTATTTTCAGTATTTTATATTTTTAATGTTTGATTATTTTCAGTATTTTATATTTTAAATGTTTGATTATTTTCAGTATTTTATATTTTAAATGTTTGATTATTTTCAGTATTTTATATTTTAAATGTTTGATTATTTTCAGTATTTTATATTTTAAATGTTTGATTATTTTCAGTATTTTATATTTTAAATGTTTGATTATTTTCAGTATTTTATATTTTAAATGTTTGATTATTTTCAGTATTTTATATTTTAAATGTTTGATTATTTTCAGTATTTTATATTTTAAATGTTTGATTATTTTCAGTATTTTATATTTTAAATGTTTGATTATTTTCAGTGCAGCGGAAGTGGAAAACTATCAGATGAGATCCGCATTGCTACGAGATTTGTCTGCCAACACCTACGAGGTTGGAAAAACGAAAATAATGGAAAACAAATAAAGAATAGAAAAATTATATAGATGACTGCCTTTGAATATAATATCACCCACAATAATCAGAATAAATTCATAACAGTTTAAACAGTTAAAAGGCACTTTTTGCGTTCAGGAAACTGAAGGATACATCAACTGTACACTTGTCGTAAAAGACAAATAAGCAAGAACAGAGAAAGCCAAGGGTAGCCACCTCAGAGGCATTAAAGTTTGGATAAGGCATTGCCTTTCTGAAAGGATTAACTTGATCAGTAGAATGCGGTTTACTTCAAAGCAAACTGTGATTAGGAATATGTACATTGAGCCCGTCACTTGGCACAGCACTATAGAGAGTCAATATTTTCGACTATATTTGCTCTTGCAGTATTTTATTAACATCTATATTGGTCTAAATTATAGCAAATTGATTCACAAAAGTAAGAAATAGCCTGGTTTCGCGGACTAGATTAAAAATAAGTAAAAGACGCAATAAAATATCACACATATAGTTAGAGACAATAGAAAACTTAAAGGAAAATAAAATAAGTGTTAAATGTCAGGATGAACGTTTTTGAGTCACTTTCTATTATTGAACATATAAAAATAGAATTAGGGAACAAAACTAGAAAAAATTGACATACAGTATAGAAATGTAGAAAAATAAAGACTATCAAGGGTAAATGTATCATAACTAAACACAACATAACAAACATATCACAAACATAACTGGGAGCGGGGATTAGCGCATTGGTTAAGCGACGTGCCAGTAAACAAAATTAATCTACTTCGGGCACGGTTAGTACTTGGATGATAGAACTCTGTAATCACATGCCTTTTGCCAGGTTTGTAATATATATATATATATATATATATATATATATATATATATATATATATATATATATATATATAATCAAATCTAGACAAAAACGTACCATTAAAAAATTAAAATTGCCGAGATCACTCAAGCTAGATAAAAATATAGTAGAATCTAAATTTAAGAAAACAACCACAAAATATAGGTACAAAAACAACAAAATCTAGATAAAACTAACAAAATAACTATATAAATGTAACATTTACAAATAGAACTGCTATAATCAGTCATGTGATTGGTTGATTTTTTAATTCGTAGGATTCGCTGGATGTTTCTGATTGGATGGGAGAGACTGGATCACGTGGTTTATCACGTGACCAGATTAACGGGATAGCCTCGTATCCATGTCGTAGGGATGACATCAAGAACGGGACGTCATGCGCAGACTTGTGTGTGATTTGCTTGAAATCGTTTCAGGATGGAGAACTCTTAAAGCAACTCCTCTGTCAACATGGCTATCACTCTGAGTGTATTGACAGATGGCTGCAGGTTAATTATCTCTTAATCTCTTAACCCTTTTTTTTTACCAGGATCATATTTTGAAACTAGAACAAAACGACGCTATTGGTCAATTTGGATGCTAAGCACTCTGGGTAATTGGTCTCTCTCGCATCCAAACTGCAAGAACGTCTTAGTTGCGTATGTGGACTTTCAAGTACCGCTGGTAAAATAAGGTGGTGTTATTGAAAGTCATAGATAAACTTGTAATAGGAAGAGGACTTCAAAGTACCAGCAGTAAAGAAAGGGTTTATCTTTCCTCCGTAGGTCTAAATGTTGACCCTCTTTCCTTGGATCTTGGACGAGCACTGTTTTTGATCTCGCTTTCTCTTCAAAGGTATTCACACTCGTCATCTTGTGGTATTTTGGCGTTTGTTTGTGCAGAATCTGTAAGAGATGTCCCTGACACTACCTTATGGCGAGGAACAGGACGTTAAATTCTTGTTGATTGATATAATTAATATTGTTTTATTTTCAAACATATTATACTATTGTTTCTGCTTTGATGATTTAATATATTGTTTCTGTTTTAGATAAGTGGCACTTGCCCTGTATGCAGACACAGCGTATGAGTGAAAGTCTTTCTATTTCTTTAACTTAAAACTGAACAACAGCCCGATTTTGTCACGGACGACAGTAGCACTCTAAATGTTGTTATGGACACCGGCACGACAATTAAGCGTCTCGACCAACAAGGCGCATTTCAATAGCATATTGAGAAGCGAAACCGACATTAAACTTTGAGTTTTGGTCTTATTGTAGTCTTTAAAATATCTTTCATGAACCCTATTTTATTTATATGTCATGAGTCATGCAGACTAAATCAACCGTTGGCTGTGCGTGTCGTAGGAGGCGACTAATTAGCAGCTGAGGAAAACCGTATCTTTTAAGCAATTCATACAAAGGCAGGAAGCACCGGGGGTTAAAATTTGAATAAGCTCAAACGGAGGTGGAATTTTGATCGATGTTGTTCTCTTAGTTAACGTGAATGAAATTACATTAATAATATGAATATGGACCTTGGACTTATATTTAGCAGTATACTAGAATAAGATGTTTGTTGTACTTGTTATTTAGAAATATTTTTATTTATTTATTTAATTTTATTTTTTATTTTTTTATTTTTTTTGAGAGAGAACCTCGTTACTAGGGCAATTGCCATATATTTCCATTAATTACCAGACATTACAAGCAATTACCGAGCATTACCAGTAATTATCGGGCATTACCTTTAATTATCAGATATTACCAGTAATTAGTAATTACCAGGCATTTCCATTAATTACCAGTCATTACTTTCATTACCAGACATTACCAGTGATTACCGAGTCTTACCAGTAATTATCTGCAATTACCATTAAAATTACATATAGCTTGTCACCGGTTATACTCGGAAAACTGATTTGTAATCCGAGATAATTGGCTCAAGGATTAGAATGCAAATTACCGTTAAAATAGTGCTTATTGACTTCCAGTCTACCGCATCCTGATAGGTGTATGATTTTAACAACAAAAAGGGTATTCAATTTATTCTAAACAGGAAATGTTAGAGGCTGAAGATTTAACTGCCCATTTAAGAACTCAAAGCTTTTAAAAACTCAAAGTTTTTAAAATCTCAAAGTTTTTAAGAACTCGTTCAACTCGATGTCCTAAGTTCTTGAACAGTAACTCAAAAATTAAATCCTTTTTAAATCAGGTGATATATTCTGTTTTAAAACTAAATTCGAAATTATATGCTTTTGAAATCTAAAGTATTGTTTTTAAAAACTAAAGTGTACTAAGAAGAACTAAAGTACTCCTATTAATAAATACTAAAGTTCAAGTTTTGAAAACTACCTCTACAGTATATAATAAAGATTTTGTTTAATTTTGTTAAATGAACTGCTCTACATGGCATATGCATGAATAGAAAGAGAGAGAGAGAGGTTTGTACCTGATAATTATAATTTTATAGCTTACAGCACATTTATAGTGACACAGATAATGAACTTGTAAGGCACGAGCCTAAAGGCGATATTATTCTTGTTTACAGGCATTCTAGTTCTTGACTTTCAACCTCATTAATATGCATTTATGATAACATCAGCAAACCAGTTTACTATTGATAATTTATTATATTATTAATTATTGTCATATATATCTCCAGGTCACTGTCACTCGATTGCCGCTGAAGAATAGACCACCCGTTAACAAAGCGTTTCGTAAGAGTCTACAACTTAGAAATGCCTTAACAAAGCTAATTGATTGAATGTAGCTTTAGATAATTAAGATTTTGGAAGGCATAGCCTTTGTGAAGAAATAAGAAGCTAATTACTTATCGATTATTAAATGGTCTTTCCTGTGTTGAAGGCAGATTATCTATAAATATGCTTCGTGAACCTGCAATTTAAATTTAAAAGAACTCCAGAGAGAGAGAGAGAGAGAGAGAGAGAGAGAGAGAGAGAGAAAGAGAGAGAGAGATAGAGAGAGAGAAATAGAGAGAGAGAGAGAGAGAGAGAAAAGAGAGAGAGAGAGAGAAAGAGAGAGAGATAGATAAATAGAGAGAGAGAAAGAAAGATAGAGAGAGAGAGAGAGAAAGTGAAAGAGAAAGAGAGAGAGAGAGAGAAAGAGAGAGAGAGAGAAAGAGAGATAGATTAAGAAATATATAGAGAGAGAAAGAAAGAGAGAGAGAGAGAGAAAGAGAGAGAGAGAAAGAGAGATAGAGAAAGAGAGGGAGAGAGAGAGAATTTACCAGAATTTACCAGAACTGCTACTATCTTTCGTTATTCAATCCTTAGTCCAACTTAGGCAGCAGGAACAAGGGAAGAAAGCCAAGGGCTTATTTCAATTCGAAACATACATGATCACAACATCCAGCTTGTTTTTAAAACTATTCACCAACACCGCATTGACAACCTCCTCACTCAAAGAGTTCCACCTGTCATCAACCTTTGAGAAAAAGAAAACTTTCCTAAGTCTGTCCTTATACTGGCTTAAACTAGCCCTAAACTAGCTAGAAAAGAGAGAGAGAGAGAGAGAGAGAAAGAGAGAGAAAAAAAGTGAGAGAGAGAGAGAGAAAGTGAGAGAGAGATAGAAAGAGAGAGAGAGAAAGAGAGAAAGAGAGATAGAGAGAGATAGAGAGAGAGAGAGAGAGAGAGAAAGTGAGAGAGAACCTAAATTTAGATTGACAAAATGTAGTTGATGCTTGTCAAGGCATTCAGGCTTTCACATTATATCAGACTGTCGTGACCTATTTCAATGACCCTACAACACTTGAGCCAGCCAGGCTGCCTGGTTCACTGTCATCATTGATAAAACAATGATAACGGATTTTCCATATCACAGCCGGTAAAGAGTGGACTTAGGTGTTCGTTCGACCCATTGATTAATTTATTAATTTATTGGAATTTGCACCGTTTTCGGTTCTTCTTTTTCTCGCCGACTTGATTTTGACTCAATAGTGCTCGATGTTGTCATTGATGACTGTGGCACTCTAATTGTTGTTGTTGATTAGGGGAAATGTCTCATTTGATTAAGTGTTGTACTAAAATTAAGAAGCAAAGGGATAAAATAACGTTTAACGTCATTTTCCAGTTTGATAGCATGTCAGTGACGAGGAGAGCACTGGATTTGAACTCTGCACCTACTGATCCGCTATCGAACAACTTGCCAATAAGCAGCCGATTCAGCCCAATCTGCTGCCGTGGGACAAATTAGTGACACATCGAACTGAGATTTAAAATAATTTAATAGCGAAAATTTAATTTACTGTATATTAATTGAATAATGAAATTTAACGTTACGATGAAATTTAACTTACTTTATTATAGGCTAATAATGAAATCTTGCTTCATCATTAGATTTATGACTCTAATAATGAAGATATTAGATTCCTGAATCTAACAACTAGTTACTATGAATAATCTTAGTTACCTACTAGTTATGAATTATGTAACTTAATTTAATAACGAAATACAAGTTTAGTTTAAACTTATAGTTATACAGCTGCTTATTGCTCGAGAGTGATTGAAACTGTTTGGCAGGGATTCGAACCGATAGTCTCTACTATTCAGGCTGCATGCTGTCCACTCGGCCATCCAGAATGTACACTTTATGATCATTTTATAAACACTCTACCGCTATGTTGAAATATTGTTTTTTTAATAATTGAAGGAAAACGAGAGTGTTAAATAGGTAGGCCTATGCAAGTATAACTTAAACGCACTCAAATGTAGTATTCTATAAATATCTGCAATTTTTCTAGAAAAGACTATAATACCTGTCAAATAAATTTAATTTGTTACTCTTCTATATACCCTATCTTTTAAAAAATGATCTGTTAGCCAATACTTTAGTTAGAGCGTGATCTTGTGATCACATACAGTGTGATAGTAATGTAAACCTTTCACCTCCACAGTCAGTGCAGATTTCATTAAATGTCACAAGAGCTATAGCGTTGACTGTAGGCTTTGTTAGCATTCATTCATTACTATATTATGCAATTTAACATTTAATTTTAGAAAGTAAATAAGAGTAATATCTGTGTAATTCTTTAGCGTATAGTTGCAAATGCCACTACGGATTGCATGAGTTCATGTTGTTGTGTCTATAGTGTTCTTGTTGTTAACAACAATGTTAACAACATTATTGTTAACAATATCGTTGCTAACAATATTTACAGTAACTTACTGTTAGCTTCATCTTTATGTCGGTAGCTAGAGTGAGTCGAGCCGTCTTGAAGAGAAACCTTCATTGTGTTTCTGAACCCTTCATTGGCATTAAGCATTCTAGGTATAATATAATTTATAGAACAGTGAATTTTGAATGTAGGCCTAATGGATAAACAGGTATGTTAAAATGTTGGTACTAACGGTCTAACGCGATTACAATATTAATAGTAATATTAATACAAACTGGATCATAGCTAATTCTAACGTCAGTTTTCTCACTCGAAAGACATCGCCACTGTTCGCTCCAGCCAGTGGCTATGTCAGTAGATCTATCTATCTATCTATCTATCTATCTATATATATATATATATATAATATATATATATAATATATTATATATAAATATATATATATATCTATATATATATGTATAATTAGAGTATATATATATACATATCTATATATATATATATATAGATATATATATAAATATATATATATATATACAGTGTTGTATAGTAACGAAGTAAAAATACTTCGTTACAAGTAAAAAGTACTCAAGCGATACTTTTACTTGTAACGAAGTAGCCAATTTGCCTGGGTACTTTTTACTTGTAGCGAAGTAATTTTTCTAGTACTTTTTACTTT